>WSTG01001311.1:0-10468 GCA_019616325.1 Ceratobasidium sp. 394 | reverse complement strand
TGCCACAAAATTGTTCATAAAAACTGTTTTGCTATCCAAGCCATAACTCTATGAGATCTGCACCAAACAGGACCAAACAGCTTGCAAACTGTAGCTGACAGGCAAGAGCATAGCTGACTAAGATCTGAGCTTATGTAAGCATAAGCATGATGTGTGACAAGGGTCCCATTAGTGTGGCAGGTTTTTTACGAATGATTTTGTGGCACACTGTATGCATGTATACACACAACATTAACGGTGAGCACAAGTGGAGCAACAAGGTCCTTCAAATTCTGGGACTATTTCTGTTCCCCTTGTTGCATCAGCCACATGAGCGCCCTCATTGTGGTCACCCAACTGCACGCTGCTGGCCTCCATCGCTGCGTGTTCATCCAGCTCGTCCTCCTCGCCAGTCGCACTCCTATTGTCACCTGTCTTGCTTTTGCAGTCGACTGGGTCCTCATCATTGTCTGTCTCCTCCAACAATTCAGCTTCCTCCTCGGACTGGTTGACAGACCGAGATTGTGTTTTGCTTTGAGCACCACAAGACCCGGCTTTGGCAGCACCCTTGTGTTTCAGTTTTACTAATATCACAGTTGCTTGTGACACATCTACTGACATCATGAATAAAGCATGTGAAATCTCAATGGAATATTGGACATACTGGATTGACCTCCACGTCCATGGCCTCGACCTCAGCCTTGTGTTTTTTGCTCCTTTTTCAGTGGGGATTTGCCAGGCTCTGCAGCTCGCATCTTGGCTGTATGTGTCTTGGCCGCATGTGTACCTGCTGGCTGTGGTGGTGTTGTTTCCGTGCCCTCCAGCTATGTGTAACGTATCAGTGTAAAATATCATTGTAACAACATGGTCGTTGGGATGCACCTCCCACTCATTCGCCCATTCTGGAATACCAACAATGCCCATTTGATCAACGTCATTGGGACCAAACAGCCACAACCACTTGGGGCCCCTTGAGTCATGGCTCTTTGACTGACGATCCAGCTTCATGTCGCATAAAATCTTGCCAGACTTGGTTAGTGCCTCAACCCATCTGTCAGCCATCAATTTGAGGTCTTGCACTCAATTGGCACCGATGACCATGTGCTGTGGGTTGTAATAGGTTGGGAGCTGGGCTCAGGGATCACTCAACCAGTGCCAGTTGAGTTCCAGCAATGTCAGAAGTAAGATCAGCCATTTTCCGCCATTTGGACCTCCAAAAATGGTGTTGCTGAGTGGGTGCATCCATTGTTGTGGCTCGCACCAGCACAAGATCGAATAGAAAGACCATTGCTCACGCTCCTTGTGTTCAGGGCAGAAAAACTTGAGGGGCAAATACAGACCTTCACCACAGGCGAAATAATCAACATGTTCCTCATCCTTAGGCATGTGATCTGGTACCAACGGCATATTTCTGCACATGGTCTTGAACTCACCCGCAGTCATCTATCACTGTGTTAGCAAATCTTCAATATCTTGGCACATTGAGACTCACATGACAGGGCCGTTGCTAGTCATGAGATTGCAACTAACCAAGCAGAGTGTGAAAGACCCAGCTTGGGTCGCCGATTAGTGTACCCAGCATGGCCACGGCTATGTCTCCCAAGGAACTGAACGTGTTGCTGTCAGTAAACTCTGGCAACTGATCGTCGCGACGCAGTGGATGTTGATGATGCAAGAACGACGCATACAAGTGACTCTCACTTGGATATGCCATGCGTGCTCCTGGCCCAGGTGTCCTCCTCAAGATGATGTCATATTGCCCTGGCTGCACTTGAAGATATTGGAATTGCTGCAACCTGGGAAACCATTCTTCATCGCTGGCAACAATGAACTCCCACCACAAATTCAATTCATTGACCTTCATCTGAAACAGATTGTGGAAAGCCAAAATACTGGGTGGATACTGGGCCTGATTGGTTAGAGCATACGTCTTGGATTTGGAATCTTCCTGCAATAGATTGTATGGCACATCATGCTGTCCACCTTGCCATCCTATCACTGTGGTTAGTGAAATCTCTTTCTTTGTCATATACTTACGCCATTTTGAGTTGAAAAATACATCGAACTGTCGAGCCAGTTGTAACATGGGGAGGTCAATCATCGGGGATCGGGGAGAGAAATTTCTATCAGGGGCACCATACACAGTGGCCACTGGGTCCTCTGGATCCAAGCCGAGGATGGCACCTATCGTTGCATTGCACATGTTATTCTGCATACTCTGTTATACTCGTTTCCACTCACCAATGCAAGATGCCACATGATACATAAGCGCCTCACAATTAGTATTGGACTCATTGGTATCTAAGAACATCCAGACGCGGGTCGTCCCAATGCTATACATCAGTCAGACAGAGCGCATTTAGTGATTGATTCAATCTGGTAATTGGTTGTACCCACTTGAACATCATCATTTTATCCTTGTCCACCCAAACTCCATATGCCACCATTTCAACACCGGTGAGCTGCGAGATTGACCGCAAAACATTGTCTACATGTTTTGCGACATCCACTCGATAGCTGCGTCCAAGTGAGGTTAGAATAGTGCGTGCTCATGTGTCAAGCCAATACTTACTCTTTTGCTTCATCTGACTTCAACACACTCCAACTGTCCCGGGATTGACTGAGCAGTAATTCTAGCATTTTGTTCTGGTCATCAATCTCTCTTGCGTCTGGTTGATAATGATCCGACACATAAAAAGCTTCAACTGGTGCAGATTCCAACTTGTGATGCCCGGGAGTGCCCTATATTCCATGAGTGAGTGAGTATTCACATGACGTAGCATTGTATTGTCATGACCTACCCTCTTTTTCCCTTGCTTGGGTTTCTGCTTTTGCAGCCAACTATATAGTCTCTGTTGACACGGTCAATGTCGGTATGTGTGATGATAATTCAATATTATCCTACCAATGGTGCCAATGCCTGTCCGTTGTCATCCCATGTTGTCCTTACTCATAGTTCCTCTGGCCAGGCCTCATTATCCCTATTGTCCTTCAGCCACCATGGAAATTGCTTTGTGAACTCTGAAAGAAGTTTCTTCTTGAACTTGTCAGTCTGCGACACTTGTCTCATACTGCCATCACCGTCGCTATCCAACTCCTCCACGACTCACTTTCCATCCAACTGCAGAAAATCCGGCATCATCGTGTCCAAGAGCCAGTCACGCTCTGCTGGAGCAAAATGATTTGTGCCATCTGGCAGCAGCTCATCAGTTTGCAGATGTGTTGTGGGCGTTGACATGGTTGGTGTTGAGCAGGAGGGGAATGATGTTAGGTGCTGGATCGCCATGTGTGAATCCATGCAGCGTGCCTCCACCATGAGAAATTGTGTTACTTATCATGTGGGAATCGCTGATCAAGAATCTTGAAGCGTTACAAACTCGCGTTAAACACATTTTGAGTCCACTCAGTCCCTGTTGCAGTCTGCCACACGCATGTATGCAGACCATTCCTCATCAAAACACCTTCCACTGGAGCCACAGAGGTTAAATCCCTACATTGTTACCATAAAGCGGTTGCTGGTGCTTCACACACTCCATGTGCTCCTGCTGTCATGATGATACAGTGTCATGACAATGTTTATCCACTATGATTCACTTGTCCAGGCTGCTTTTCACCCCACACTCTTAATTTGGCCACTGTACTGTTCAATGCCAATCGCTTAGTCTCTATCACTCTCCGCTTGCTTTTCGTCTATCATGGTTGGCTCAGATGCATATATCAACAAAACATGTATTGTAGCTATACCACCTTTGCTTTTGAGTGAATGTGTTAAATTACTACCTCAGATAGTAGAACGGCGCTGATTACCGCCTTCATGTGGACAATATGTGAACAGGCTTTACCTTTTGTGCCTTTTGTGCATGTATGACAATATGGCCACTTGCATTGGCTAGTACTTAGTGATGCCCACAATGTACCACTATTCTTGTTTCAGGCTCTGAGTATCTGCAAATCATTGGGTATATTCATTTCTGGGTTTCTCACACCACAACGTTAGAGGCACACTAAGCACTGATGAGTCGCTACCAGTTCCACAGCAGGAGGTTGATTCACTGCCTTGTATGCGCAGCAAGGATTTGAGATGTGAACAGGACACTCTAAATTCATATTGTAAAGAGATCAACACATGCTTATAAAACTATCCACCCACTGGGTGAGTGGAGGTGATCTCAATGCTCATCATGTCCACTGTAGGTGGAACAGGCACAATGTTGCCAATGTCAAAGTGATATTACAGTCCATACTTGCACAGACCGTCTGCTTGTTGGCAATCATGCTGCCAACAAACCATGTTCACTAAGTGCTCTTGTCAGAATTCCTGAACAGCAAGTGGTTTTTCATCTGAAATAACACTGGTTGGGTGTCACTCTAGTCCCCAGTTCAGAAGCGAAATAAACAAGTGCAAGTACCTGTTGCTGTCTATGAGGTTCAAATATCTTTTGTTACAGATATGGAAGCACAGAGACCGTGCAGACTGCAAGTCTCTGGTATATGAGTTCAAACATCAATGTGATGGTGCAGATGCATTGAACAGATGTTGAAACCGGTATTAAATTCACTGTGTTATCCCTCCACATGATCCAAGAATGTTGCTAAAGATATATTCGTGATCCACCAACCAGCATACCATCACGTTGACTCATCCCTGTGCAATGATGACTGTATGATATTAGCTCAAATGCACTTGTAACTTTCCATAGGCATCACCTACACACAAAAAATGTCATTATAAGATGCGACATCACTGCGGCTCGGGTCATTATGATTGGCCTGTTGCTACAACAACCCTCGTCAGTGTTTGGGTAACCAGTCGCCAGAGGTTGTCACCACAATGCTCACTGGTAACTCGTCATGGTTGTTCTGATGACCCTCGTTGGACTATTGTAACGACATGTACTGAAGTGGCTCTCCCGGAGAACATGGTCCATACAAACAGCAAGTACACACTCAAGGCCCTGAGCTAGTATGAAGCAGACTTTACGGGCTGATACCGGCATGTCAAGACAATGAAGGTACGTCTGATGGTGATCCTAGGGAACAGCCGGGTGGCAATCAGCAAGTGCTGGTCAGACATAGAAGGGGAGGAAGGGGAGGCCTGGGTGGCCAAGAACATAGAATGGTTGTACGCAGGATCTGACCCCTTTTTTGTATTTCCTCTGGATTTATAAATACACCTGGATAAGCGTCCCTCTGGCATCCTTCATACATGACCCAAAAGGGGGAATACAGTGTGCCACAAAACCTATTGTAAAAGACTGCCAACACTGATTGCAACCTTACACAGCATGAACCATATGCTTACATAAGCTGAGGTTTTGGTCTGCTGTGGCAGTGCTTCCTGGCTAATTTTCAGCAAGGCTGGTGCACAGCAGGTGTGCCAGTTTTGTGCAGATGCAATCAAATCATGGTTGAGCATCTCACAGCAGTGCTTATTTTCTCCCACAGCTGCTCAGTTCTGCTGCCATGCAGCATCATTGGTGTTTGGTGTGGGGGTTGCCTCCACTCACAGGCTCTTCCAGCAGGATGTGGTGGTCCTGCCAGCCTGCAAGTGCTTCCATTGTACTCAGCAGGTTCAAATACCCCTACACCCACCCCAGACATGCTGGCTGGCACAAGCTACCTGGTGCTCTGGCTGCCATTGCTGTTCCCTGGCAGCACCGACTTGCAGTCCATGTGCTGGCACAGCATTGCAAGCAGCACAGCTGCAAATTGCACAGTGGGTGTGGCTCAGGCTGTACTGTGCTCAAGGACAGGCAGAAGTCACCCAGGCCCTTGGAAGCCCACCCATGGATTACACACTGTCTCCTGGCCAGACTGCCACAAAACATATCGTAAAAACTGTTTGACTGGTTGACCTGCAGCTGAATGAATACTGGACCGAACAAGACCAAACAAATGACTGACTGTAGCCAGGAAGCACTGCCACAGCAGACCAAAACCTCAGCTTATGTAAGCATATGGTTCATGCTGTGTAAGGTTGCAACCAGTGTTGGCAGTCTTTTACAATAGGTTTTGTGGCACACTGTAGTTGTTTCCTATCAATGGGATGAGGAGCAGATAGCATAAGCTTGTAGAGCAACACACTGTTGATATTCAAGGTCCAATCCATCGGAAATCCAATCTGCAACTGTAGATCCATTCTTGAGAGGTGTATGTGCCTGGTGCTCCTTAAGCTTGAGTTGATTCAGCTCTATCAAAGCACAGGTAATTGACATTTCTGCATGTTGGTTGCAACAGTTATTGCCAGGTCTTTGCACTGGATAAATAGAAACTTAAAGCTCACAGCTCCACTCCTTGGAAATGAAAATGCTTGTCCATTTGTTGCTATTGGGAGGATCCCAGTAAGGTGTAGTGGACATCTTGGCCCAGAGGGAGGTTTTTCCTGATGGGATCAACAAGTTGAAATCTTGCCATTTATTTTCTGTTTGTTCAGCCATATGAACTGCTTCTTCATACTTCACAAGCAGAAACAACAATGCAGTGCCAAGTTAGAAGTGCATACTGGAGGGGGCAATCTGACATATCAATGCCTATGAGCTTTCTCCAGTTCCAATCATGCATGTCGTTATTGAGGCTGTCTATGCGGAATCCTGGTCCTTTTTTGGGGGAGCTACAAGCTGCTTGATTGAGATCTGCCCAGGCTGGTCCACAACCTTCAGCATCCAGCTGACCAATACCAAACATATTGTTTGTTGAGTATTGGGTGTAGCAACTATCAGTGTGCCCAAAGATGTGGTACTTGCCAACCCCACCAGCAATGTGTTTTTGCATATTAGGTGGGAAGTAAGGCATCAAGGTGAGAGCAAGCCATGCCCAGAAAGTCTTGATCCAGTACGGACAAGATGGCATGCATGAACCACACACTGCAACCGCCACATTGACAGTAAGGGATGACGGGCAAAGAGTGGTCAGCAGCAGCCTAATGCCCATGATAGGTGCTGGGCTTACCTGCATGTGTAGGCAATGCCAAAGGGCATGGTTGTGTCGTGTTGGATTAAAGAGATGGTAGGGTGAATATGAGCACATACCTGGCTAAAGCTGTTGTGCAGGAATCTGGCAGCTGGTATTTGCCAGTTACTGCTGGAAAATTCTGACATTTTCCCGCAATGTGGGTGCTGGAGCCGGAGCCAGAATGCTCAAAATGCACCAAGAACCCACCCAGGAACCCGTGGTAACCGGCCCTTAAGCGCCAACATACCTGCGTGTACTGTGTCATGACCCGCACGCATGACGACTAAGTGCCTAATGACTTAGCGCATAACACCAATAGACAAAGGGGAATAATTAGGTAATTGTAGTGTTCTATCTGAAGTCATTTCATTGACCTTACCGATCACATGACTTCGGCACTTACAGTGGTTACCGCCGCTTAGGTAACTCGCTGCTGCAACATCTCTCCCATGTAATGCAGCAGTGAGCAGCGAGTGACTAGGCAAAGTCACATGACCCTAGGATTAAGCACGGCTCTTATAAGATTCGGAGCCGCAAAACAAGCGAGAAGTATTCACAATTTATTAATTAACTTACACACACGTGACCGTCTCAGTGACACCTGATAGGCCAACACCGCTACACGTGACCCTGTTGTTACTGCGGACTACGGACAAGAATGACTCACCTCAGTCGCCGAGTATATAAGTAGGAGTAAGGCTGACTGGAGGCCCCAGTTAGCCTTATCTTGTCCACCACACCGAGACCAACTAGTGTATAGTAAACAAACCCAATAAATACGAGACAAAATACATAAACACCACAGACAGCAAAAAGGACAGCGAGCCACTGTTAGCCACTAGATCAGAGAACTAGCGGGTCATAACATTATAAGGCTAACTTCACCTAACTCGTGGCTCACCACAACAACAGAAAGAAACACAGAACGGGCTTTGTGATCCATAGACACATGGGAAACTATGTCACAACAGCAAACAGGAGGACGCTATCAGACCTGCCAGGTGAGTCGAGCAGTGTCACGAGCATCCCAACACGAACCCCCGCCACCAGACGTTCCGCCACCAGAGGCGGATATAACAGATCCTGACACCACCCACCTCAACATGCCAGGTACCATGCCCGAAGTACCACTGGCGCAACCTATCCCTCACCGGCACTCTTCCCTCATCCTAAGCCAACCGCCGCCACCGCCACCAGTAGCAAGTGAGACCACAGGTGCCGACGCCTCCCTCCAGGAGGTTGATGACATGACCCGTACGATAGTAGACCAAGCCAAAGTGAATGACGCCAAGCCGCCATCCCCGGTAAACACTCCCAGAATGGGAGGCGGAGTAAGACTAGCCCCGCCACGACTCCCAAATCCAATCCAGCTAATCGCGGAAGCCTTCAGGGAAAGCTTCCTGGCGCTTCAGAAGGCCACCCTTGCTGAGATTAAGAAAGGCACGGAATCCTCCAATCAAATAGAGGTGACCATAGCAGGGATGATACAAACCCTGCAGGAAGCCCGGGATTGCGCAGCTGGATCCCAAAACAACACGTACCACCTGGCCTCTGAAGCGAAGAAACAACAGGTTACCTTCGAAGCTATCGGGGAAACCATCAAAGGGATAAATACCGCTCTAGTCGCACAAAGTCAAAGCTTGAGTAGCATGGGACTTACGATGGTAACCCTAGATCGAAAGCTCACGGACCTAGGCCAATCAGCAAAGGATACGGGAGACATCACCACTGCCATAGAGCAACGAACCACCAACCTGGCAAATGGCATGGAAACCTTTATCAAGGGAAGCAGTAAAGAGGGAATCCCACGTAGGAGGTCGACTATCGAAATTGCAGGGGAAGACACCCTCTTCGGTCCTGATCCACTGGGGAGGAGGCCCTTCACACGGGAATCCACAGCCTGTCCGGAAAGGATACCGGAAGGAGGACCTGGGGACAGTGGTCCAGATGACAGTGGCGATGAAGGGGATCAAAATAGGAAGCCCGACCAAAGGAAGGCAAGCCCCAGGGACGCCACCATGAACCAGACTACAGCAACAGGAGCCGCGATTCCAAAAGAAGCATGCACTAAGAAACCGGAGGCATATAACGGGAAGAAAGGGAAGGAAGCAGAAACCTTCATCACCAAGATGGAACTCTACTTCGATGACTACGAACCAGGGACCTTCAACAACCAGTGTGAGATGAAACATGCATTACTCAATATGGCTTCAGGACAGGCAGGTGACTGGGCCCAATCGCTCATCAAAGCGATGGCGGACAAAGAAGACCACGAATTCCTACGGAATTGGGAAGCCTTCAAAGAGGCCTTCCTCCTCAACTTTGGGGACCCCGTTAAAAAGGAAAAAGCAATGCGCGACCTAGGGAAACTCACACAAGAAAGGAGTGTACAGGCCTACGCCACCCAATTTAGAAACCTAGCCCAGGAAGTGGACTGGAACCGCGAGGCCGTGATCGAGAAATTCAAGGCAGGATTAAAATCGGACGTACAACAGGAGCTGCTTAAGATGGAACTATACGGAGGCCTCGATAAGGTCTCACTTGAGGAGTGGATAGCAACCGCCTGCCGCACTGACGATATCCTGTTCGCTACCAAACGACTGGTAGGAAAAGCGGGATCAACTGCAGCGGTAAAGGAACCTGCGCTACCCACAGTAGGCGGGAAGGCAGGAACCACCCTACCCCAAAAGGGTAGTTTCGTCGAGAAGGTCTCAGATTCGGAGAAGCAACGACGACGAAGAGAAGGACTATGCCTCAAGTGCGCCAAACCGGGACACATGATAAAGGATTGTAGGGGAAAGTGGACTAACGTTTCAAAAGAGCAGACATACGGAAAAGCAGGAAAAGCAGCCACGGAAGGGAAGGAACTGGAACCCGAGTCGGAAAACTGAGAGGAGACGCCTGCGCCATGTCCGACGTCTCTGAAGATACCGACCCGACGCATGTATTCTACCTCAGAAAATCAAACGGAGAATCAATCATCTATGCGTCAGTGGAGGGAATCATGGAACCCGCTAAAACCCTTATTGACTCCGGATCCTCGAGGAACTTCGTTGACACGAGATACGTTGAGGCGAACCAAATAGAAACCACCCCGCTGAAGCATAACAGAGCGGTCATTGCAATAGACGGAAAGGAGATCAAAGAAAGGATCTCTCAAAAGGCGACCCTGAACATTGAAATAGAAGGAAGGTGTTGGGAATGCACCTGCTACGTAATGCCTTTAGGCACAGTCAAAATCATTCTAGGCAGGGACTGGCTAGAGGAGGCAGACCCCATAATTGGGTGGAAGGACCTCTCTATTACATACCAGGACGAGGTTACAGGAAAGACAGCCACCGAACCAACGACCGAACCGGACATTCCACAGGAATTCTCAGGAGACAGGGATCTCTTCCAAGAGGAGGGTTTTAGCGAAATGCCGGAACATCGGGTGTACGATTGCGCAATTAACTTCGTCGAAGGAGCCGAACTCCCTAGACCAGCCAAAACGTACCCGATGTCCCCAGCCGAATCACGAGCTCTCAAAGAGTATCTG
>WSTG01001310.1:0-10469 GCA_019616325.1 Ceratobasidium sp. 394 | reverse complement strand
GCTGTTGACGCTGAGGTCGAAAGCACCTGCATGGGTCGCGCGAGGTCTTCAGCGTCGTGTGCAGCCACATCCTCCATCTCGACGTTGCGATCCTTGTTTGTGTTGCCCGTCGAAGCCCTCCTGCCGCACCAGTCAAGATCGCCCTGGACCTTGTTACACAATCAGGCACCAGTCCCGAGTGCGGGAACGCCAGGCGTCGTGTTCGTCTTCCGTCTCGGACTTGGCAGCGGCCTGGAGGCCTATTGATGGGGTAGGAGACAGGTCGAGTGGTGCAGAGGGCATAGGTACAGCGAGTGTCACGGAAGCCAGAGGAGTAGGTGGGGAAGGCGTTTGTGCCGAAGCGAGGTTGGCTGCAATGATCATACGGTAGCGAGCGAGATGAATTCGGGTTGTTGACGCTTGCAGAGGAGGCAGAGGTGCCTGACGTCAGGGTAAAGGCCGAGCTGGCGAGTGAGCTGGCTTCGGAGAGATGGGTAGTCGCTGGTGTCGGGGGTGGGTGGGTCCCTCTGGTTTGCGAGGGCAGTGGAGCACATCGGATTGTGTCTACTCAACCGCGCGCAAGGGTGGTTGCAAGCTGGCGGGCGGGAGTGACGGAGCTTGTTTGGGCCATCCCGAATCTTCAGCTAGCTAGATTTATTAGCGTTGAGCTGAGCAATAACGATGGAATGATGCTTACTGTTGCCAACCGAGTCCTCTCCGCCAGTAATCCATCATAGCAAAAATGGGATGCGACATGTATTTGTTGAAGTAAAACTTGTTGTGTGCCACGAGGAGATCGGTGGACGATGAAACACGAAGCTCCGGATCGAGAGACTGGTATTGAGGTACTAGGTGGCACGCCATTCGCAGCCGAGAAAGAGGGATTACCGCAGCGCAACGACGAGGACCGTCCATCTTGTGGCTGGTTGAGTATAGGTTCATTGGATATTGTGGGCTCGCAGAAAACGGACGGAATAACTCGAGGTAAGCCAGTTTTTGGTCATAGAACGGCAGAAGGTGGCGTGGCAGTTCGAAAATTGCGCGAATGCGACCTGCTTGGAACCCTGGCCATTGTGTGAGCCACATCAGGAGCTGGTTGACAGAACGAGAAACTCACGATGTACGCCGTTCACACTCTCATCCACGTCATCAGGCTTGAAGAGTACGACATCGAAAGCGCCAGGACGTTTAATGCGTCCTTCGCTGTCAACCGTACGAGGGAGAGTTCGAACTCGGTCGATTTGGGGTCCAATTGAGGGCAGAAATGGGAGCCGTTTGTGGGTGAGTCGACATCGCGTCCATACGCGAACAACGTCCTGCTGGTCGAGCGGGAGGTCCGAACCTGGGCGGGTGCTCGGGAGTTGGTTCAAGAATCGCAAAGTGGCCGGAATCACGTGTTCGGCCCCGTGGTTCTTAATTAGGAAAGCTAGGGATTTCTTGCCAAGCTTCGGGCGCTTAGCCACTGAGAGCATGGGTTTCAGGTACCAGACCTTGCCGTCATCATCCTTGTCTTCCTTGTTGTCATCATCCGGCTCTCCCTCTGTGTCATTGCCCTCTGCACCATCGCCATCTGTGCCGTCGGCCTCACTATATTGTGGATCCGGCAGAGCGCCAGTGTTGTGCAGGTAAGCCCGCAGGAACGCCCATGCCTCTCTCCGCTGAAGAAACGTGGCCATTTGCTCAGTAGGGTTGACGTGGTTCGACGCGCGCCATGGCACCTTGATGTAGTCAATGTGCAGGCGTTCGGGCACCTCAGTATTGTATCCATCGGGGGTACCGAGCTCGCGGATGAAGTGGAGATAATGGCCGATCATATGGAGTTTGGGGATGCCGTGGAATCTCTCGTTGCTATCCAGTAAGTCCTTCATTTTTTCCCTCTCTTTCTCCGTGCCAACAAAAACCCCCTTCAGATCGTGGAAATCCGCAAGATATTTGTCCAAGTCCTCAAGGTTGGAGTCAGAAAGCTCCAGCTTGTGCACACAGTACATGAAGTCCAGGACATTCCGAGTAGCAGCGGCCGCCTCGGGTTTACCACATCCCGCCAGAGTCGGCAGGAAAATTTTGGCGAGTGTCTTCCATTCGTTACCCGTCCATTGCTTGATCACCAATATCCCCTGCGCGAAGTGCCGTAGACCAGAATACCTTGGTGTCGCTTTGAGGCGACGATCGACCGCATCCTTGCCCATTATCGAATGACACCACTTCACGATGTGTTCTCCTAATATACCTTTGTTGAGCTGATGGAGCATATCAGGCGCCATGCAGTTAAATATGTCGACATACGGAAGATCGGCCCAAAATGGGCAATTCGGGCGAATGCCCAGTGTTTCCATGCCTCGTGAGTCCCCAGCCCAATGATCTTCCAGGTTTTTCATCGTCTCGCGCTTCCCTCTCAGGTTGTATTGCTGATCGTAGTCCGCTCGTTCCTTGCTAGGGACCCAACAGACCGGGCAGCGGTTGTCCCTCACGCAAGTCACCAGGCTTTGCTCCTTGTAGTCGGCAAGGTAGGCCGCAAGAATCGGGTGTACCTGGCGAATTCCACCATCGGCACAGAACATTTCGACGCCGTGTCGCGATGCTTCCTTGAACGGCTCCAGGATGGACTCCATGCAGGTATGAAATAATTGCCATCTCATTTTGCGCTGTTTATCCACGTTCTGAATGCCAGGCAGGTCGGTAACCGGGATGAAGCCAACTAGTACCATTGCACACTCGCTCGCTCGCTGACGGATGTCCTTGCTTATGTTCCCGATTGACAAATACACTGGCCATGCAGACTTGTTCCCGCTAAGCATTGTCATTTGAGTCTTATCCGACGCTAGGATGATTGGCGTGATCGTTGAGCCTTTGCCCAAGATATTCTGGCCGATAAACCCGATAAGTACATCCTTTTATGTTTGAACTGGCACTTACTTGAGTCCTCCACCACCAATCCCCCGACCACATCTCATCGTATATTCGCTCTTGTCTAGCTTCTGAAGTCCAGTGCCTCTCTGGCGTGAAGCGCATCTGTTCCATGAAGTGCCGGTCGCTTATCAACCACTTCACGACCTCGACGACATCTTGTTTCCACAAGTCGAGGACCTCCTCACCCTCATCAGTCTGAACCTGAACGGTTTGCCGATACCAGTCTGGCCCATGAGGTAAGTTGTCGATTTCTGTGTCAAATTGCTTGACGTTCTTCCAATACCAATTGCAGGTCTATACGTCTTTAGCCTCGTGCTCAAACCGCCATAAAACAGATACTCACCCGAGGTAAGCTGAAATACTCATTCATCTTATTTTTGGAGATTGGCAAAGTCCCTAACCAATAGGCCTCGCGGAAAACATCTGGATCAGTCAACGAGGTGTCATATAGTGGCGGCGGGATATCAGTAATCGGCTTGAATTGGATCACTTTGCCGGCTGTTGGGTCTGGGTGCGCTTCCAGAAACAGGGACCAGCGAGTGGGCTCGGTGAAGGGGTGGGCGGACATCTGCGTAAGTAATCACCTTTAATACTGTGGCGTGATGATAAAACTAACAAAACTTACAGGTATAAGTATTTCCGGTACCTCTTCTATCATTGCAGGGGAATTACGCCGTGTAGGTCGCTAGGTATGTGGTCAGCCCCAGATGAACCAACGAATCTAACTGGCCACTTACTCGCGTCTGTAGATAAGGCTCATCCGGACATTCCTCAATCGTGACACCCGGGCTGCGACGAGTGTCTCCAGGCTCGGCGCCCTCCATCTCGGCGTCGGATACATCATCTGCAACTGTAGTACTCGGTGATCGCGCCCGCGTGGGGGGCGAAGATGGCGGTGGCGGCGGTGGCGGTGGTGGCGGCGTGGAGTCCGAGAACGACAAGGAAACTTCGGCTTCACCCCCGTTTTCTTTTGGATTCTCTCCGCCTCCTTTTTTGCGCACACAGGTCTTAACGAGATGTGCTGTTTAATGCCAGCAAAAGTGGGCCAGCTAGCTGGGCAATGTGGGCAGTGGAACGTGGATTTTACTTTCGCCATCGGTGCGGGTAGAGCCAAGGTTGGGTGCAATTTTGCAATTTTGCGAAGGTGCGTGTGCCGTGGCAGTTAGATCCGCAGCACTTGCCATTCATGAGCTCATCGCTTATATTACTTGTGACGCAGAATTAGGGCTTGTTTACATCGAAACACGTTTTTTAGCACGCTCACGTCACGCCAGCTTTTGATGTCGTTGGTTCGTTTCTTCAATGTCTTGCCGCCGTTACCCTACTGACTGAACGCCAACATTATATAGCTAGATATTCTTGTGTTACCTCACTGTCATATGCTCATTTAGATCCAAATACATATGTTTTGTGTTGTCCATAACGGGGCAACTCAAATCCTGTTTTGGTCTGATGACAGCCGAATCGGCGGCGCACAATCATCAAATTTGAGATGTCAACACAACTCGCTCCACCCGCTTTTCGTGATGACTCGCGCAAGTCTCAGGTATATATCACGCCCGCACCTTTGGACTTGTTCTCTCGCGTTCCCCCCTCATTTATCCCTGCTTTCAAACGTTCCCTGATAACCATTTTATTTTTTATTAATATGTCCGACGACCCCATCACACCAAAGCAGCCTCAACGCCGGGCCGCACAAGAGTTCGGTGAGTAATATTGCTTACCAACCTTGTGCGACACCTCACCGTTTATAACCTTGTCAGTGGAGAGGCTGCCGTTACTCACAGGAAGTACTCAGCCGGCAGCCTCACATTCACGTAGCACTGTCACAAATCCGCTGACCTCGAATCCAACTACTACTCAACATACCAGCAAAAATTCAAAATCAACACAAGGTAAGTGTCTGTTTGGATGCATCGGAGCATTAGTAATTGACTCACCCTGTACAGACTCAAGTCCCAGCTCGAGCGCAAAGGGTAAGCGCAAGGCAATAGACGAACCACCTGAATATGCTCTGCAACCCGAACCACTGCCCAAGCGTGTGAAATCGTCAACGATGTCCAAGGAGGCGATTATGGGTAAGTGTTTCGAGCTAAAGTTGTTTTGCGGTCCCCTGACAGACCACCACAGCGTATCTGTATGATCAGTTGGTTGACCCGTCGCACCAGGAGATCTGGCTGCGCGAGGCCCTGTCCCATTGTGGAGTCGACGACTTGGAGGCTGACATGGGCGTTTCAGAGCTGGAAGACTTTTACTGCGAAATCTTGAACGATCCAAACACCGATGTTGAGGCCGACATGGACAACACACCCCAGGGAACTCTTGGTGTAAGTCCAAGACTTTTTCAATATACAAACACTGATGACCTGCAAATGTCACATAGGTGTCCACCGGTTTGGTTACTCCCATGACCGGCGGCCGTCCCTTGACCAGCACCAACCACACGACCATCGGTTTCACGCCAGCACTCAGCGAACTACCACGTGACAGTAAGGGCAAACCTGACCTGTCCGGGGTTGCCCTTGACAACCCGTCTTTTTCGCCCTCTACCTCAACACCCAAAGGCTCGAATGCCCCCGTCCCCGTGCCTGCGGAGATTCGCTGTCCACGCGGCAAGCCATTGCCAGACTTACGCCGTGCAGTACTCAAGCGCACTCAGTGGAAAGTAAACTCAGCAATGGTTGCGACCCAGGGTGGACCGTTGACAACCGTCAGCCCCAAAGTGAGTTGATCGTTCCTTAACCAAGCTTCGCTGAAGTCAACCCGTATCTAGGGGAGCCAAAGCACGTCAAGTGGGTTGCGCATTCAGACTCAATCTTCCGCTCACAGCGCACCCACGGCCCTGTCAACCTCACCAGCTGTGTCTTTGTCAGCCTCAGTTGCTCCCGGCCCACCTATTCCACACCCCATCGCGCCGTTGCCCTCTCGCACGTCTGGTGCATCCTCTTCTACCCCGTCGTCCTCGGGCGCTTCTGGCGCAGCCACACCGCACGTGCATGCCGCTGTGACCTCGAACACGGCTGGCGCGTCATCTTCGTGCACCCCAGCTACCTCGTCATCAAGCACCCAAGCAGCGGCTAACTTGACCAAACCCACTCAGCCCGGTACGCCACCTATTCTCTTTTTCTTTTTACAGTTTTCACTAACGTCGCTCATCCACTACAGTAAACACCCGAGTGACCAGCCCACCCTACCCTGCCTCGCCTCCCAGCGTTGCACCCCCGTCCCGCAGGGTTGCTTCCCGCAAGGTGGCCAAGGTCAATGTTCCCGTACAACCTCCCCCGCCTGCCGAACCCGAGGAAGACCACAAGGATGACGAGGACGAGGATGAGGCCCACAACCTGCCGGAAGAGGATCAAGTCCCGGACCCACCTCTCGATCACACTCCAAGCACAAAGCGCCAGTGGACTCAACTCCGGCGCTTTGGTCCCCTCTATGGGCCGGTTGTGAAGAAGACCGCGGAATTCATGTTGCTCCGTATGCTCATGCGTTGCCCCTTCCCCGAGGTGACTGCCGTCCCCATGGAAGACGATACAGATGCCGAGGCAGATGGCGGTCTTCAAAACCCTGCACGTTGGAGCCTCTTTGACGAATGGATCCCCAAATGCTGGATCAAGGCCAACCAATTCGAGCGCGATGGTGAGCCAATGCTGCCCATGGAGGCTGTCCATCGGGATTGGGTAAGTATCTGCCTGTCCGCACGTCATGTTCTACTAATTGTTCCGGTAGATTCTGCTTCAAGTCCCCCAGCCCCGTACGTCACTCAGAGTGCACTTGGAGGTCAGTGCCCCCATCATATACGGGTTCTGGAGGAAGAAGTGCACAGCAAACGTGCAGCTGAGTGAAAATTTAATTCATCAAAATGCGTTCATTTTTCTCGTGAGTCTCTTCTTGCACGGGTACGTGATTCAACTAACAATGTCCTAGGATTCCGACAAAGTCAAGACCATATTCTGTAATCCCTGCATTGGGGATGCAATCTACTCGGTTTTCTTCAAGAACAATGGCATTGGGAGGCAGTACCCGAAGCTTTTTGCTGAGATACCCCTCCCACTGATTGCATTTACATGTGCCATTGTGAGTGAGCGACTTCATATATAATTCTTTTTAACATTTGATGTCTACAGCTCCGACACATCATTTGTGGGTACCGGACCAGTGAGTGGAAGAAGGAGAACCTTAGTGCCACCCTTGATAACTGGTGGTACTGGCAGTATATGGCCTGGTTGCGACAACTTGCTTGGGACACCCCAACCCAACTGAACAACATCCAAGAGATGCTGCGGCAGCAATGTTTGTGAGTGTATACCTAAGTCCTCCCTGTTCTTTAGCTCACGTTGTGGCAACTACAGGGGTGATGATCCTGCTGATGAACAGGATGACTCGGAAGGTAGCATTGACCTCGGGAGTGACTCTGATCCCGAGGATTTCTAAAGGTAGGTACTCTTGGGCCGTGAGATCCTTGCTTTGTAATAACATGTGTATTATCAGCAGATTGAATGAATCTTGGCGATATTGTGAATATATGCGCTGTATATGTCCTGAACTTAGCTACATTTCAGCCTTCCATCCCTCCGACTACTAATTTTGCTGCATGTCCATATGTACTGTACTGAACTAATGTTTCCTGTCCGCTTTTTGTGCATATATGCGCCGCATTTACATTGTCCTTTGTCTTTCTTCCCTGTTGATTCTTCTGTGCCATATCTTTATACATTTGTAGCATGTTTCAATTCGCCTTTTTTCACTGTTTATTCTTTCTATTATGTAACACTACTACGTGAAGCAACAAGTTACATCTTGAATGACATTGCCCAAGAGACGCTTATGTTAGCTTTTTGATACACTAAGGGAGGTTGGCTTGGGAGTGTGGGTGTTGGAGGGTATTTGGGGGTGCTTGAAGACAGCTATGAGGGAGTTTGAGAGTGATTGGAGGGGCATATAGGGGTGTTTGAGGGTGATTGGAGGAGTATATAGGAGTGTTTGAGAGTGATTGGAGGGGCATATAGGAGTGTTTGAGGGTGATTAGAGAGGCATATAGGAGTGTTTGAGAGTGATTGGAGGAGCATATAGGAGTGTTTGACAGTGCTTCAAAACAAGGGGCATGTTTGCAGGTGTTTTCAAGCACTTCCAAAACAGTCTTTCTGTTTGGGGTGTTTGGTGGCTTGTAAACACTTGCAAGATAAGTTTTTTTTCCAAATATTTTCAAGTGTTTCCATGCAAAATCTGATTTTGCTGATGCGAGAGGCCTTGAAGACGTTGAGGCAGAAGCACACGGCTGAGGCGTGTCGTCCGCACCACTTAGACGTCATTCGGGACCTGCTTCATCGAACTTCCAAGCCACCGCTGCCTTTGCAGGAGAAGCCAAGAATAAGGTTCGTGATTTGCGCCTATGATGCTTGTTGTAAGATGAAGCTGAAAGGTCCGCCGTACCCCAGTTTAGCCGAAACCTTACCACAGCTGTTGGAGGGATTGGTACAGGAGATCAACCGGCAATTCCACGCCAGCATCTTTATTTGTGGCGTTTGGCGGAATGATTCTGGGGAACTGGTGACCACGCAGTGAGTTTGTTCTTATCTCCGTCCCCACTCACGGCATAACGGCGAACAGGTCGGTAAAGGCCCAGGATGAGCTGCAGGGCACTACTGTGTCGGAATGCGTCTCACAACATTTTGCACAGTATGTTGCTGAGGGCAGCGGTAAGTAACATTCCGACTGATGCTCTCGCGATAGCTAAAGGCGGATCCGTTAGTGATGAGCAAACTTCCAGCGGACCTGGCTTTGCCCGTTTCCTACCTGGATTTTGCCATGCAGGCAAGGCCAGCACTCCCACCTGTGCACCCCGATTGGGTGCAAGAACGTGAAAACCTGATCCAATGGCTAAGGTATCTTTGGTGTAAGTTTTCTCGCCCCTGAGAAAAGCTTTGCACTGGACACCTTGATAGAATGGCAGGGCGGAAAAGGCGAACCAGCTTGGGGAACCATTGTGCAGGATATCAACGCGCGTTCGTATAGAGCGATTGACATGCACCGCCTTCCCTACGATCATTTGCCGTTCCACGACCCGTTAACATGGGGGGAAGACTTAACGCAGGAGTACTCCGTGTTCTTCCGCTCGTGCACTGATGATTGTGGGCGGGTGTGTGAGGCCATGACCTCCCATGTGTTCCAATTCAGGACCGTTTGCGACACTCAAGGCCTAATGGTGGACGAGGCACTAGCTTTCTGAACCACTATTCACCCAAATTCTTCACTATATTGGGACACATTGGCGTTGCTGTACGAGAAGCGTGTTTTGCAAATTGCGTTCGACACTGTGTCTGGTGCTGTGTCGCATGGTGAAGGACATTATGCAGGTGCAGCACCACAGGTCGAGCGAGCACAGCGGCTAGTTCCCCAGATTCGGTCATTGTGGCTGGATCTGAAGATTTGGGAGGACACAGACATCCCAGAGGTCAGTAGTGGTTGAACATTGTGATACGCCCCTTAACCTGTTGTTCTCATAGGCACCAACGCCATTGGTGGAAGAATTAACGTCCTGGCACCCCGCTGCTCTCCATGTCCGGAACGACCCGTCGATTTTTAGCAACGACCATGACTCCTATTCGTTTCCAATCACATGGCGGTCATGCCAGGAAACAGGACATGCACAATGGAGCACTTCCCCTCTCTGTGCTTGGCTGAAGCGAAAGCCGTTCTTGCAAGGCAATCCCGCAACTCTACTAATTGGTCGACACAGCGTTTGTGTCGCGTTTTACACGATTCTTCATTACATTCTGAACATCGCCGATCACATGCCCACGACCAACGACGAGCGCGATTTGCTCATCAATCAGTTCTTGGAGGTTTATGGCCCAGGGGATGTACGGACCCTTGCTAGGTGCACTGAACATTTGGCCACCCAGCTCGCTGAGGCACCCCGCCCCAAACCTCCACCCACCCCGACTGAACTAAGGCTGTCTGGCCGGAATTTTGCCGGATTCCGGCACCCACAGCCAGAACCCGGTACTTCTTGGCCATACCCGCACCCGCTCCCGCTCCCGCAGCCGGAATGCCGGTATACCGCCAGAATCCGGCATTTTGCCAGTATGGTGCGGGAAACCGGAATTCCCGCCTTGGAAACCGACCACATCCAAATGTAATCTACATCATTAAATAGAGAAAAATCAGGGCTATCGAATGGTATATCACACTAAGCAACCAAAAAATAACTGCGGCCAGCGCCAGCCAATCCTTGTCAAAGAAAATATCCTTACAGGTATGCTCACTTTTAAAACCCACCACATCTGCTCATGAATGGTACCATTAAATGCGCATAATTTCCAGCATTCCAATGGTATGTTTTATGTTGGCCAGAAAAATTTACAGGGGGAGGCGCTGGCCAATCTTTGCCAGAAAAATAATCTGGGCAAAGCGCACCTACTGTTTCTATATAAATGAGGCACTTTCAGACAAATCTAACACTTCCACTGGATTCTGAATGCTCTAAAACCATATTTACACTCGTTATCTAACTTACAGGTGCCCTGGATTGGAGCAGACTGACCACTGTGCAAGCATCTGGGTGCATTTCAGCTAATGTA
>WSTG01001309.1:0-10470 GCA_019616325.1 Ceratobasidium sp. 394 | reverse complement strand
GCTTCGAGCACTGACACTGGAACCGAGACTCTACCATCTGCCTTGACTTTGCTCATCCACCCAGCGACTGTTTCGCCTGCATTTGAACCAGTCTCATCAGCGAGGTACCATAACAGCCGCTCAAAGTTGCTCGAGACCAGGATGTCCATCGCTGGGCTTAAGGTTTCTTTCACGGCTGAAGACGCTTGTTTTCCGTCCGAAGCGCCATGGGATGGCACGGTGGGGTTTGACGGAGCTTGACAATCAATGGGTAAGGAATGTATATGCGGGTATTTGAGTACGAACCTTCTGTGGTCGACTCATCAGCCGCAATAGCATATACCCCCGTCGCCCAAAAGCGCGCTAGGATATCGTTCGAATTCGTAGCAATACCCAATGGAGCACCGGTCGGCAGACCCATGCGCGTTGCGTACCACCCAGCTAGAACGTCTCCAAAATTCCCGGTGGGAACCACGAACTGCACCTTGGCACCCTCCCCCTTGGACTTGACCAGCGCGAGATACGCATGGAAATAATACACCGTCTGGGCCAGGATGCGTGCCCAATTGATCGAGTTGACGGCGCCCAGATGATGGTGAGCGTTGAACTCGCTGTCCGCAAAGAGCGCCTTGACTGCATCTTGACAGTCGTCGAATGTCCCACGTAGGGCGAGATTATGAACATTTGCGTCGGTTACGGTCGTCATTTGGGCTTCTTGGATGGGCGAAACGCGGCCAAGAGGGTGAAGGATGTAAATGCTGATAGAGGGTTTCCCGCGGAGACCGTAAATGGCAGCGCTGTAGAGCAGAGCGACTTTCAGTATATCAGAAGTTACGTGGAACAAAAACTATGCATACCTTCCAGTGTCACCGCTCGTTGCACCCACGACTGTGAGTCGCTCTTGTTGGGCAAGAGGTTTGCCCTTGTTCCGACGAGCCAAGAAATACTCGAACAAGTTGCCGAGCAGTTGGAGCGCTACGTCTTTGAAGGCAAAGGTAGGACCATGGAATAGCTCAAGAACGAACCTGTCTCCAGCATCGTCAAGCTGGTGCAGAGGAGTGGTGTCGGGGTGACGAAAGGTTCCATAGGACCTTTCAACTAACGTCCGCAAGTCGGCCGAGGGGATTTCAGAAGTAGGGATGTATAAAGAGAGTACGGTATGCGCCAGCTCGATAAACGATAAATTTTGCCATTCGGAGACCCAATTCTGGGGCAGGGATGGAATAGAATCCGGGATGTATAAGCCTCCGTTGGGTGCGAGACCAGTTAGAACTGCCTGGTTGACGTATGAGAGAGGAAAGTTTAATTCTCAGTGGGGCACACCTCTTCAAAAGACAGTCGTTCGTCTCCCCCACGAGTCGAAAAGTATCGTATGCCCATGGTTTAGTGTTTGATACTTGCTGCTTCAAGGTTGGGTAATAATCCAAGAAACAGGCGACTTGTGCGTCACCGTTGGCAGGTGGTTACCTTGCTTCTGCAAGGTCACTCCCAGGGTCAGAATTGAGACGCGAAATTGAATTTGAAATTGCTAGTATTCAATCACGTGATATATCCAGCACCGCTTTGCTGTACTTACTGTACGCTCAGGGACACATTACCAATTATAGTAGTTGTGGAGACTCACGGTCGGTCCAGATCACATCACACCAGTAAACTGTCGGTTTGTCTGGTTTGCCTTACGCTCGCATATTTCTGGCGTTTTTGGACCGGGTGGTCTCTTATTCACGGTTGCTCGAGGTGTGGTTGGAGCGAGGCGGAGCCGAGCGACGCTGGCCAACCTTCCCTTCCACCCATACTGTAGGTGACACTTGTCTGTAACTTACGGAGGAAGTTTTTTAGTGTGGAACTTTCTAATATTTTGACCAGGTCAATTGGGCAGAAGCGAGGTCAAGGGGCCCGGGGTCGGGCCGTTTGTTTAATGGACAAATGTAGGCGTGATCTTCGGCCGATTACTCGACATATTAGGTAAGCCAGCGCTTGGCGATTAGGGAAACAACAATAAATAAATCCCGACGGCGAGATTTCCGCTGCAAGAGGCGCGTCTGTGCGTCCCAGTGGACTCAAACAAACAGGTTTAAACCGCTGAATATAGCGTGCTGATGCTCCAGTCTGGTTCCAAACGTGAACAAAAAATTGAAGTAGGAAAAGATCGTAGGTCCTTGAAGGACTATGTTCCGAAAAATTGCAATGCGACATTGATGAGGCGGACCCACGGTCAACTCTAGTAAAAGGCGAGGGTTGAATACGTTATGTGTTCACCTCTGTCGTTGGTAACTTACACGGTTGTGGAATCATGTAGCCTAACTATTTTATTTAATTCCGGGTTTGTGGGTCGCCACTCGCAGGCTCATGACGACTCGAATCTCATGGGTTGCCTCCTAGCCTTGTCATAGCTGAAACCGTGTAGCACATGAGATACTGTGGGTCTCCTGAATATAGTATAGAGCATACGTCCTCAAGAGACAAGCACAATCCGCCCAACTTCATCCAGCAAAGCGAGCCGCGCACTCGAACCCAACAATCGTCTCGTCCCACCCAGCTCCCCTTCATCTTCCTGCGGGACCTCCACGTCAACTCCATACCCATCGCAATCACGAAACTCCAAAACTTTCAGTATCGTACGCAGTTTCAGCGATACCCTCGCCTCGTGGTACACCTTTACGAACTCGAAAGTCTGATCCGCCTGAGCCGGCTCGAATGAAAGTGACAAGGGCCCAACACGTTTCGACTCGCGAAAACCATCGAGCTGAGCCCAAAGAGATCGGAGCGCGGCCGGCGTCCACAAAATCGTCCGCTTTTTTCTCGCTTTTACGATCGGCCGCGACGAGATCGCCGCGCTAGAACACCCTTCCCAGGGCTGGCGGCCGCGCACAGGTATGATCCACGCGACGCGCTTCCATGGCTCGCACACAAAACTTTCTGTTGGGGCCAATTTAGGCTTCCCGTGTTCGTCAAACCACGCGTGCACGCTTGACACTTCAAGCGCAGCGAGCATACCTTCCATCAGGGGTGGTGAAGGACAGGGGAGGGAAGGAAAAAAATGGGGTTGGGGAATAGTTTTGTGCAAGCTTCCCCTGTAGATCTTGCTAGCCGGGGGCGCAAAAGGGGCGGCGGCCCCGAGCGCAGGATGGTTCAACGCGGTCTGATTATTTGGTGTAGAAAAGATGGGAGAACGTGATAGATTGTGAGCTTGCTTGATCTCCGCTTCACCCGTGCTTCCGGCCCGGGGGGATCGTCCGTCAGGGGCGGGAAGCACATCAAATCGAGGCACGCTGGACCTTTGGCCACCCGCGCTAGAATCTATCGGTGAATTGGTGTCGCCTAAAGATGTGGGAGGAATCTGTGTCGGTTTGTGTGCCTGATAGGACTCGAATGAAATATCATCTTCCGCTTCAAGTCCAGGAAGTCGGAATGCAGGTACTCTGCACACGCTCGCACGAGGACCGGTCCGGCTGGGCAAAGGAGAATTTATAGATTCGATGGAGTCGTTATCCGCGCTGCGTTTCGAAGGCTGGGGCGGGGAACATATCGGGTCTTCTGAGCCCGGATATGACGCTAGTCTCGATACTTCTGGGTGCATCAAACGGGGTGTCTGCAGGATAGGCTTTACGCGATTACGTTCCAGCTGGCTGTGTGATAGACTTTTTTCGGACAGGGACTTCTCTTTGGACGGGCGAGGACTATTCCCAGAAGGCCGGATTACTTGATGTTCAAAGTCTTCTAGTGAAAGCGAGCGAGACGCGGCGACTAGTCCATCCACGGATGGAGCACTCCAAGAACTTGATGGCTGAGCGCCGCTTAGTGGTCGGGGAGTCCCGTTCCGTGAAGATTGATAAGTGTTCCAGGATGGGATAGGCTCTTGTGGTGAGGAGGGACTCTGTTGTGTCCCTGGCAGGTTTGGGTCGAGTTGGCTCGAGTCGTACAAGGCTGAAATCATGTCAAGACTAGTAAAGTTTTCCCGAGGATTAGACTGAGCTGTAGTATCTAAAGACGGTGAGCTTTAGCTTTGAATAGAATTAGAAGAATAACCGACCTCCGGTCTCTGAAGCTACCTCTGAGGTCGCTATAGTGTGAATTTGCTCGGTACTTGGAGAGTTTGGGTTGCTCGGGGGCAGCGATGAAAGATCCCATGAACTCGACGCGTTTGTCCTCTGGCTTGAAAATTCCTTGTCAAAACTCGAGGGTAGTGCTAGCGATCCATAGGACGTGTGGAGCTTGCTAGGCCCTCCAGACGGTGAGCCAACCGAACCTTGGCTTGAATCGTACATGACGGAAGCCATTATCCGAGCGGGTTCTGGTTGGGAAGCAACATAGGGTCGAGTATGGACATTAGCTTGCGTATCGAGTTAGCTTTGTGTAGTTTTCGAAAGGTCCAAGCACGTACTCGAATACTCGTGTATGCGGTCACCTGGTTCCGAAGACCCTGGTAGTGGTTGCTTAGTAGATGTTGGGACAGGCTCTGCTACCAAGTCGTCCGAATCTGAGGTTTTGTTGGCCAACTTAGGAAGCAAAGCTGCACGGGAATCGTTTTCAGACGGTACATTACCGGAATGTAAACGAGCTAAAATCTGAGAGCGGGGCCTATTGGGTGAACTGTCTGGACTAGAATCATACAAGATAGATGCGGCCATGCGGTTGCTTGTCCAAGAATCACCGCGGCCCGATGATGCAGCGGTTCTGGAAGCGATTGGAGAGGGAGAAGCGGGCACCAGCACGGTACCCTTGAGGGAGGTCACCTTTGGTGTTGAGGGTATAAATTGGCCAGAGGGTTGCACTGGGGACCTGTCCCCAAGGTTCGAGGACGTGGTGGCGAGTAGTTCGGGTGGCTCACCCTGAGTAGTCAAGATTCGCGACGGGCCAGGTCCAAGTTGGCGTTTAGATGTAATTTTGACGTGAGCAGGGCCACCCGGTGGCTGTTCTTGACCAACAGGCGGTCGTTTGCGTAATCCAAGTCTTAAGCGTGCAGTGCCACGTTGGCCGGTGAGTAGATGAAGTCGGGACAACGCAAGAAGAGCAGGGTTTTCGGGGAGGGTTGGGTTTGCTGGTGCGACGCGATTTCGTTTCGAGCTAGAGACTAGGGTGCTAGGCTCCTCTATAGATCGTTGTCGTTTTGCTCGGGATTGCATTACCGCAGAAGAACGATGCACAGACCAATTGATGCCAGAGGTAAACTCTTCGAGCCCAGAGAGCCCCGATGATTCGAGTTCGGTAGGGGACGCTCCCCAATCCAGTAGCGCTAAAGAGTGGGACGGCGAGACGGGGGGAAGAGTTTGAAGCAGTGATTTTCTAGTGGGAGGTGGCACTCGAAGGGTATAAATAGATGAAGTAGTATCTATTCTGGCTCGAGAATAAGTCAAGACGAAGGGTCAAAGAGCATTTGTGAATAACCTGTACTCGTGACTGGTTTGGTAAACGGTTGTAGCCACTTGATTTCGTTTCGAGCCCCGCTCCGGTTCGTGCACGCTTGGTCCACTAGACGTATGGCCGATTGAACAATGTCCTGTGTAGCATCTTCCTGTCGTTCTACATATCGAATCGTGAATCGCGGTATTGTGTTCATGGTGGTCGTGTGGAGGATTTCTGGACCCACGTGACACAAACTTGTTCGGAACTGTCCCCAAAGGCAGACTATTAAGGCTCAGTAATAACCTGCTCCTAACCCAGTAAAATAACTTGTACCTGTGTTTGGTATTCTATTGACCATATCTGTCGCCGATCTCCGGAATCCGATCGTCAAGGTAGTTACGTCTTGTTCTGGCTGTGATTCCTGGAGTCGGGATTCGGCACCAGCTTCACGACGTCACCCGGCTCTACGTTATATAAAGAACCTAGGACCTTCCTACGGTCGACCACGTCCAGCTTCAGGTATCCCTCCAAAATGGCCGTCCTATCCAAGCTAGTACCTATCATCGCCGGCAACTTTGCACTTCAAGCGACTTTTGCCTCTGTTTTTGTCCCTACGCAAAACGAGAAATATTACGATTTGTGTGGTGCTGTTGGATTTCTTACTGGAGCGGGAATGTCACTATACTATCCCGCTCTCCGCGACAAATATTGGTACAAAGTGCCTGGAAGCCTCCCACCGCTCACTAGCTTTGGTCCTCGCCAGCTCTTGCTAACTGGATGTCTGTGCATCTGGGCTGGTCGGCTAGGAACTTTTCTCGCACAAGTAAGCACCCGAAGCTGGTTGTTTGATTGGTCTGATTTCGTCGTAGCGCGCCTGGAAAGCGGGTGGAGACTCTCGCTTTGACGAGATCAAGAAACAACCTGCCACCTTCGCCAAGTTCTGGTTCGGCCAGGCTCTTTGGGTTTCGCTCGTCGGGCTTCCCGTTTACCTCGTAAATCTTTCATCCTTCCGTCATGTGTTATGTTCTAAGCTCGCAATAGGGTA
Organism: Ceratobasidium sp. 394; assembly: GCA_019616325.1. Taxonomy (NCBI): domain Eukaryota; kingdom Fungi; phylum Basidiomycota; class Agaricomycetes; order Cantharellales; family Ceratobasidiaceae; genus Ceratobasidium; species Ceratobasidium sp. 394. The sequence goes on along the minus strand of WSTG01001309.1, from coordinate 4,100 downwards.
ATATCCTGCCAAGTGCTAAGCAGCCACCTTTTGGACCTCGTGACTGGCTAGGCTTGTCAATCTTTGCAACTTCGCTAGTCTTTGAGGTGGGATCTACCTTGGCTCATCTAAAGTTCTCACCCTCATTGCTGGTGCAGGCCATCGCCGACCATCAAAAGTCCGATTGGCGTGCCCGAAAAAACGCCAAGCTCCACGATGAAAGGTTTATCTCCTCTGGTCTCTGGAGCATCAGCCGCCATCCCAAGTATGTTGACCCACGCTGATTCTCACAAACTAATCGACCGGGTTCAATAGCTACGTTGGTGAGGTCGGCATTCAGACCGGAATGTGGATCCTTTCGACCACGGCCTTGTCATCGCCTCTTCTCCCCAGGTTCACACCATGGGCTGCTGCCGTCAGCCCATTGTTTACTTGGCTGCTGCTGCGCAAGGTGAGCTGCCTCGACATTGACTGCCAGAAATGGAAGTCAAGGGCATGTAGCGCAGTTGGTAGCGCGCTCGCTTAGCAAGGCCAAGTCCGGATTTGAACCGGAAAATGCTTACGTAAGCAACTGCGAGAGGCCTCCGGTTCAAATCCGGACTTGTCCACTCTCTTTTTGCCCGTAACTGAACGAAAACTGACTCCATTTTGCTTGTGCAGGGCTCCGGAGTTCCACCTCTTGAGGTAAGTGGTCACGTGACGGCATACATAATAAGCGCCGACTAAATATAATTACTTCTGCAGAGAGCAGCAGAAAGGAAATTTGGAAGCGATCCTGCATGGCAAAAGTACAAGAAGTAAGCGGTTTTAATTATCACGGATGCCGATGGTTGAACTTGAGCGATTATAGCACTGTCCCCGTGTTCTTCCCCTGGGGAGGTTACCGTTGAATTATACACCCGCAGAATGCATGAATGCGTATGGATTAGAAGCTGTAGCAACCCTGTACGACGAAAGGATAATCATGCCAGAAACCCGAGGCTGAAAACGCAAAGAGACAAACACTCAAAAATCAACTTGCCAGGAGCAAACATCTGCCATGGCGCCATACTCGAGTAACCCTTGCTTCATGAGACTTTTATGAGTTCCCATCGGCAGAATTCCAAGATCGGGAGGATAAGGTTGTATAACCTTTCATACAAGGAGTGCTGATAATTCTCAGAACCGGTCCAAGCAACGAGCAAATGGTTGTAACCATTGTTCTCATCCCAATGGACATATTCGTGAGTTTCAGTTCTTTCGATATGACCTCTTTCCAGAAATGGCGGAGTGCCTCGCTCGCAATGAATGTACATATTGTCAAACCACAGCGCGCGAAACGTCTAAACACTACAACAGGATCACCAGGCAAGCTTTCCATTACATATGACACACAAAGATTTCAGGGCCAAGGCAGACAAGATGGACAGAGTGGTCGCTATTAAATCCAAGCCCTCGCTCATAAGATTAGTTACGAAAGCTGAAAATCGTTAGTGATGTGTATAGCGTGTTACCCCATTGTGGTGCCTCTTGTGTCGGATTGTTATTGTTCTCTTCTTGGGTTTCTTCTGAGCATGTCGAGGTTTCTCTGGCCTCTTGCTACGTTGTAAGGGAGGCCCGAGGGTGGACTCGACTACGTCAGTTTCCGCTAAAGAACATCCGCGTTGGCGTCCGTTAGCCGCTGGCTAGCCCTAGCTTACCCACCGTGTATACATCACTACCCACCGCACCCCTTCGCGCTCAGAATATCCGTCGAGTTTGAACACCGAATTTTCGGGTAAACAGGGGGTTGCCTCCAAACGGGTATCATCACTTGCCGAGCTCGGTCTCGGCCAACCGGCGGACTTTTCTCGATCGACGGACTGGCCAATCGCGACGCTCTGGGTGCTTCACAATGTGCAAGCGCCTGAAATGCATCAAGTCGGGATTTGTTGGTAGATATTTGTGGCTGCTCCAAACCGCCCACGAGCTAATCAAGAGCGCATACATGGTATAATCATTCAATGGAAAGGCGCGCTGAACCGGGCATGTTAGTTCCCCAGCGGAGTTACGGATCGTGTAGGGATAGGGGGTGGGTCGAGACCACATACAATCGCTTCTGTTCTTTCCGTAACAGGCAATCCTTACTGCTCCGCCGAGTGGGCTTGTTTGACCCAGGAGCTCGCAGAGGGGTATATAAGGCCGAGCGGGACGACGTTTTCCTGCACTCATCCACCACCACCCCCCTCCCCTCCCTCAACTTTCACCTTTCTTCCCTTCCCTCTCCCCCTCCACGTCGTCCTTGGATGAGTTTTCTCGCCCGTAAGTGACTCTAGAGGCTCGTTTACCCTTTGGCTAACAGATGTTCGCCTCTCTCGTCGTTTCCCTTTAAGTCCTGTATCTTGTCTTTCTTACTCGGTGACTCGCCCTCGCTGAGTTCATTTTTAAAAGAGCTATAAGCCACTAAAAGACGCAAAAGAGGCATAAAAGAGGGAGGATACCCCACTAAACAAGGGCCGCCCACCCGAACAAAAAAGTCCCCCCCCTAAGAAAAAGAAAGAAAAAGAAAAGAAAAAAGAGTCCACAAAGCGTCACTAAAAATAGCAAGAAAAAAGAAAGAAAAAAAGAAAGAAAGATAAATGGACCATCGGGGGGACGCTAAATAAAAACAGGTTTGGGCGCATCCTGGGCGACGGGGGAGTCCAGCCGGTGCAGACGCGGCACCTATCCAGAGGCTGGGCTCCTGTCATGCTTTGTACGTTTTTTCTTCTCTTCTGTGATGACGTCTGAAACTGACTGGGCTTGCTTTTTCTTTCGATCTCTTGTTCCCTGGATGATTGGCGACTGTTGGGTGTGCGTGTGATGGGGCGAGAACTGCCTGGGCGGAGGTTTGTGGTGGACGGCACAGTTGTACCCTGTATGCTACTCGAGGAATAGAAAGTGCATAGTGAATCTGCAGTAGCGATTCGCTAGAGAGTCATTTCAACGGAGATTCTTGTCTGAAACTAAGATATGGCCAGCCCTTGAACTAGAAACGCAAACCCGATCCCATGATCTTAGTTCCAAAACCCCCCTGGTCAAATTGCGCAGATGCGTCGATACAAAGCTGGGTACTCTATATATACAGCGCGGCTAGTGTCGATGTCGATGGACCAGAATTGAAACTGCGGCGTGTGGATGATGGAGTTATTTCACAAACAACAACCGGTATGAGAGGGAAACAGATGGAGTGGCTGCTCGCAAGATTCAGCCCCCAATTATCTCGAAAATATCCAAAGAAAGAACACAAGGCAACTCAAGGCGACTTGGACTCCCACCTCAGCGGCGAAGGTGTATCAGGGGTAGCCATCGAGCGGCGAGGGTCCTGATTGGTATGGGATCTCTGAAGGTAACATTGTCGTCGTTAGTCTGCATAGATACTTCTCCTTTCCTAGTAGTCGCATGTTCCTCGGATAGTACACAACTTGTGTAAACAGGTGAAATCAACCGTTTGTACCAAGCTCTTAGCTCGCATCATGCGCATATCGTCCCCCATCACCCCTTGGAATCTTACAAACGTACACATCGTTTAGTTAATATTCATCCCCAATAAGGGAGCTAGAGCGCGGGCCGCTCTGGTTCCACGACCTGACCTTGGACCTCTTTCACGACCTCCTCCCCCAAGGCATCCAGACGGGCGAGATCTTTCCCAATAAGCGAGACCGTGACGCCCCGAAGTACGGAAGGGTAGGAACCGACTTGAATTTCTTCGGCTTTAAGGCGCGCTTGAAGAGATGTCAAGTAAGGTGCGATGGCTGATTCAGGCAACCTAAGAGTAATATGTTGGCGAGCAGGGGGCACTGGGAGGTGGATAGCCTACTGAGTCAATACCATCTTCCGGTGATACCGTTCCCCCTCCAGAGGGAGTGGAAGGTATGGCACAAGGCTATCCAATAGCTTGCGGAACAGCGAGGGTACCCCAGGTAAGACGCACAGTTTGCCTTGCAACCGGACCACGGGCTGTGTAATCAATTCGCTATTATAGCCCTCCAGTCGAGCATTAAGGGGGCGACGACTTACAACCCAGAGGTTCTCGCATACAAACAGCGTCTCGGCACCTGGCCCCTCCGGAACCAACGCCATCCGGTCGCGTGCCGTCTTTTGTTCTTTTGTTTGGTTGAATG
>WSTG01001307.1:0-10479 GCA_019616325.1 Ceratobasidium sp. 394 | reverse complement strand
GGCCCGATTTCAACCATAACTTAGTTGCTGCATATCTTGCAAACAACTCAGCGAAATACCTTCAGATTTTTTGTGATGTATCGCACAATGTAGCCCTACAAAATGAGTACAAAAAATTAGAAATTAAGCAAGTTTGGTGAGCATGACATCACTCCGTTTGAAATCCGTTCCACTTCGGGGTTGGGTACGGTATAGCATATATATTGTCATACCCATGGCCAGTGAATGAGAGGTGTTGGAATTCCTTCTCGACTACTGTTGGACCAACCGGCGAAACAAAAACCCTTGTAGTTCAAACCGAAGTTGCGAACTTCATCCGACATCATCACGAAACCGGGTGTGCCCGATGACAAATCTATATGCCTGATTGATGAAACCGCCAAGCAGGGAATACATATATGCACATATACATAGGCTATATGTTCTTACATTGCATCCTTGCCATACCCCAATTTCGTGATGATGCACCGTGCGAATGTGGAGTTTGACATCGAAGATTTCCGTTATGTATTCCGGCGCAAAGAAGACGCCTCAATACGCTCTTCCGGAAGCAGCGGGGCTGCTGGAAGGCGGTGCAGGTGTTACGTCTGCCAAGCTCTGCTCCACTCCCCAAACCCATAACTTCGACTACACGGCTCGCGCGGAAGCCAAGAGATAGTAGAAGTTGAAAAGATTCACTTTTGACGCAGTCACTAGGGGTCTGCGTGAGGCGAGCACGTGCTCCGACATCTATGCCTCCACCCATCGTCATGCGTTCGTTGTCCGCCGCGCGGACATTCCGGCACTCGAATAGCCGGTGCGGCTCACTGGTGAGTGCACTCGTTGAGTGCGGATGCTCACCTCTGACGGAACCCCGCACTGGCTGGTGCACGATCGTAGGTCCAAGACCCACGAACATAAAACCTAGCGAGTAGGGCTCTTCAGCCCCCGTGGTACTCGTCTGTACCCTTCCTCGCTAGGTGAGTACTTGGGAGTGCACGCGTGCGTCGCGCATGCGCTCTCCATCGCGTATCACGTCATCGTGACTGACTCACTCTTCCTCGCTACCCGCCCTCCGCTCCCTTTGCGTCGACCAGCTCTGCGCTGTCTGTCTCTTCTTCTGGTCTGCGTATTCGTTCTCGCCGGAGCCAATTCACTGCGGAGCCAGTTTTTTTACCTTCGGTTATCCCTTTCTTGTCTTGGTTCGTTCTTACGTGTACTTGTATTGGGACGGTGCGCGTTGCATCGGGTTTGCCTGTGTCCTCTCGGTTTCAGTTTCTGTCTATCCTCGTTTCTGTCTTGTTTGCCTGTTTTTCTTTTTCTGTGGTTCCGTTTTTTGTGCCGTCGTTTCTCTCGCTTCTCCGATGTGTGAATTGGGCGAAGTTGTATTTTCAGGGTGGGGTCGGCGCGGCATGGCGAACCCGCCCTCCCGCGCTCTCGATGAATGCACCGCGCGTTTTGGCCTCGCCCCTTCGGGGCGGGCCGGCTCCGCTACCCCGTGTGACCTGAGACATACACGGCTCGTTGCCGTTCCCTTCCGAGTCCCCGTTGGACTGGAGGCGAGTCGAACGCTGAATGCTCTGAGCTCTTAAGCATTACCCATACCATAGTTAATTAATTAATTTGCCAATTACAACAATCACCCAATTCATCCAAGCCCGGAAAATCCACGCGGTCATCATTGCGAAACAAGGTTACCCCACAGAACACGTGACGTCACTTCGTCTTCGCGAATCCTTTCATTTGTCTTGTCCGCGGCATGATATAAGGCCTGTCGCGAATAGGGGCATGTTCCAACTCTCTTCTCTGCTACGACCATGCTAATCCCACTCTTTACGCTCTTTTCTCTCGTTTCCGCGCACCCCAGCCTCGAACTGCGCGCCGAACCCAACCAGCCGTCCAACACTCCACGTACATGGACGGAAGCTCACACCCTCGCCCAGTCGTTTATCAAGAAAATTACACTTGAACAAAAGGTCAATATCACCACCGGAGTGGGTTGGGAGATTGGGCGATGCGTCGGGAATATTGGTGCCCAGCCCGAGATTGGATGGCCTGGTCTGTGTTTGGAGGATAGCCCGTTGGGCGTGAGGTTTGCCGATCGCGTCACGGCGTTCCCGGCGGGTATCAATGCGGCTGCAACGTGGGCATCATTCTCGCATTTCTTTCCGGCAAGCGGCTAATTATAATTGTAGCTGGGACCGAGACCTCATTCGTCGACGAGGCGAGGCGATGGGGAAAGAGTTCAAGGGCAAGGGCGTGCACGTCGCGCTTGGTCCGATGATGAACATGGGACGCGTCGCTGCCGGTGGTCGTAACTGGGAAGGCTTGTGGGTATTGCGCTATTGATTAATGGAGTCGAACGTTGACGACTCGTAGCGGTGCTGATCCCCATCTCACTGGCGAAGCGGCCTACGAGACCATTATTGGGATTCAAAACGAAGGCGTCCAAGCTTGGTACGTTTTTCCAGATTATTCTCTGCTTTGCACGGAGTTGAAATTCAATATCACAGCGCGAAACACTACATCAACAAGTAAGCCCCTGTGTGTTCCCATACGATCGACTCAATTGAATTGCCGGATCAAGTGAACAAGAACATTACCGTACAACATCCTCGTCAAACGTCGACGATCGAACTCAACATGAGATCTACGCTCATCCGTTCTTGAGAAGCGTCATGGCGGGCGTGGCGAGCGTTATGTGTTCTTACAGTTAGTACTTTGCCTTTTTATTCCCATGTGGAGGATGACTGACTATAGGCATGCAGACCTTAGTATGTCTATCATCGTTGGTGTCAAGGGGCAGGCTAACCGTGATTTTAGTTAACGGAACCTGGGCATGCGAAAATGATAAACTACTCAACGACGTCCTCAAGCACCAGATGGGCTTCCGAGGATGTACGTCCCCTTCCGCCCTTTCTCCTTGCCTACTCATCTTCGTATAGATGTCATGTCCGACTGGCAAGCGACTCACTCGACAATTTCTGCCGCACGGGGTCTGGACGTAAGCACTTCCTCCCAATTAAATTGAGCGAAAAGCACTAAGAACGGTTGCAGATGACAATGCCCGGAGATATCGTTTTCAACTCGCTCAACAGCTACTTTGGCGCGAACCTCACGGCGTACGTCCAGAACGGGACTATTCCTGAAGAACGGGTCACAGTATGTCTTATTCTAGTTCACTGCTAGTATTTAGCGAACCTAATTTGGGTTGAAGGATATGGCCGAACGGATCGTTGCGGCGTGGTACCTGCTCGGACAAGATAAAGACTTTCCGCCTGTGAACTTTGATGCTTTTAGACCTCTGGCGGCGGAGAATAATTCGCATGTCGATGTCCAGGATGATCACTACAAGTGAGTCATATAACTCTTTTATCTGCTTGGCTCCCATGAGCTTCGCTCATTTCATACGTGTCTCGAAACCTTGGTTTATGTTCTGGGGTTGACCTGCTGGCATGTAGACTTGTTCGAGAAATCGGTGCAGCCTCGACCGTGCTCCTCAAGAATGTAAACGGAGCCCTGCCGCTGAAAAAGCCAATCACGATGTCGCTCATTGGTGGGTATTTTGTATTCTCGCTGGGCAAACGGTGAATTGATTGTGGGAAAGGTTCTGATGCTGGTCCTCCGATTCGCGGTCCCAATGGGTACAACGATCGCGGAGGACTTGATGGCACACTCGCCATGGGTTGGGGATCTGGTACCGCGAACTTTCCGTATTTGATTTCGGTGAGTTCTGGCTATTGTTTGTCCTTGCTTTGTACGTTTCTTATTCGGGAAACGATTTTTTCCACAGCCTCTCGAAGCGATCCAACAGCGTGCCAGGGCTGATCATACAACTATTGGTTGGTGGCTGAACGATTGGAACACGGCGGGCGCTGCGACTGCTGCTGCGAACAAGGACGTGGCCATCGTGTTTATCGCGAGTGATTCCGGAGAGGCGTATATTACTGTTGATGGAAATATGGGTGACAGGTACGTTTAGCCAAAGGTTGGCGTAGATGTAAAGGCTTATTGAGATGGGATGTAGGAATAACCTGACGGCCTGGAATAATGGCGATGAGCTAGTCAAGGCTGTTGCGGCCGTGAATAACAACACAATCGTGGTTGTTCATTCCGTCGGACCGTTGATCGTGGAGCCCTGGGTCGATCATCCCAACATTACTGCCGTGAGTCTCTTGCTGAAATGCTCATTCCAGGTCTAACGTTTTGGCTGGTAGATTCTTTGGGCCGGCCTTCCAGGACAAGAGTCTGGCAACTCGCTCGTAGACGTAATATACGGGGACTGCAACCCGTCTGGCAAGCTTCCATATACGATTGCTCGTGCGCCCGAAGACTACTCTGCCCAAGTCGTGTACAAGGATTCGAGCGAGCAGCCGCAGATTCCGTATTCCGAGGGGCTCTTGATCGACTATCGGTGGTTCGATGCTGTGAGTATTTTCTCTCGTGTATCGTTTAGTCCGCTAATTCAAGGTTGGGATAGAAAAACATTAAACCTCGATACGAGTTTGGGTTCGGCCTGTCGTATACGACTTTCGAGTACTCCAAATTGGAGGTCGCTCGGGCAAAGGAGGTGCTTGCGGAACAGTTGATTTGGTGGGATGGAGGTGTGAGCGGGAACAAGACTGGAGCGTCCATCGAGACTTGGTGGGTCAAGTAACTTGTTGCAAATTCAAGCTAACTGGTTCGACTAGGCTTCACGAACCTCTTTTCAAAGTCTCATTTACGGTCAAAAACACTGGCAAGGTGCCCGGAAAAGAAGTCACCCAGCTCTACATTAGCCCTCCCGATAGCGCAAACGAGCCTCCGAATCTCCTTCGCGGATTTGATATTGTCGAACTCAAGGCTGGAGAGTCGAAGCAAGTCGAACTTGAGTTGTCGAGATATGATCTGAGCGTATGGGATGTGAAGCGGCAGGGGTGGGCGAGGATGGATGGGGCGGTTGGTGTTTGGGTCGGTGGGAGTTCAAGGGATGTGAGGTTGAAGGGGGAGGTGTTTTAGTAGTGATGCCACTTGGACCTTTAGACTTTGAGTGCGTGGTGACGCTCAGACACTCGTTTGCAGTTTTTTGATACATCCAGTATAATGTACTATATCGCTTATTCGACTTGGTCAATGTATCAACAGTTGTGTTTACGTCGACGAGGCTGCTGACGACTGGGTATATGCGTTTCCGATTATGGGTATTTATGCTTCCACATCTGGTATACCTCTCGGTGGGCCGGATTTCTGCCCAGTATGTCTAGTCATACAGTAGTTTCATGCACTTTGGATTATCAATCTTCATATTTAATTGGCGGGAGCACATCATCCGCTCACGTTTACAGACCAATATGCACATAAGGTATCCAACGCATAAACTCCTCTTCTCCAACTTCGGCACGCAGGTGCGTTACAGCAGTATGTAATGCATTTGCAGCTGGCGTGCCCACCAGAACTGTTTTGTCGTTTAGGTGCGCATATACTTTCTCGGCAACCATAGCTGCATCTTGGTCCTGAGGTGACCACATCGTCGTAATCATGGTGCAGTAACCTGCCATGATCATCCCAGTCGCGAGTGGGAAAGCCTCGCCGAGAATGTTCTCATCGTGAGCAGTAGCCCCAGACCGCGAGAGATAGACCATTCCAAAGCCATGACGAGGCTTGCTCATAATCGCCCCGAGAGCAAGCTCGCCATTTGGAAGCTGAAGCGTGCTCGTTGTCGGGCTGGTAGGGTACTGGGAAACTGGGCACGCAAGGTGCAAAAAACTATGTTTCTCCATCTCGGCGAGTACGTTTTGAGGGGTAGCGTTGTCTCCGGTGAGCTCTGTAACGCGTAGAGCATTTGCTTGACTCTTGACTCGAGTAAACTCCTCGGTAACCCCGGGCAAACCTTCCTGGTCGTTGGTAGCCACTTGACCGACCATCAATATCCCGTCGCGCTCTTGCGGGGGAGAAGGTTTGACGAGTAGTGTGCTTGGGCTTGGGGCATACGACGAGACAGCATAGTTGAAGATCCTAGCGTGTGGTTCGTCGTAGCGGCCAGCAGCATGCAGTGGAAGGCCAGAGAGTGGCCCGGTCAAGCACCATGTAATACGTGGTAGCTCGTCACAGGACGACATTCGCTATAAAACAGTTAGAAAGTGCTGAAACGCTTATATGCATAAACGCACCGTATACCCCAAATATTCGAGAACAGGCTGGACGACGTCATCCCATAGCATTCCGAGCATTTCTCCAAGCGCGCCATTAACGTCCATGCGTCCCTCTCGAGACTCCGCGGTTCCCAAGAGCTTCCCTAGGTGAGACCGTGCGGACATCGCCTTCTGAAAGGAAAGAGTAGATAGGGGGACATGAGCGATATTATCCTCGCTGGGGCGTATCACGAGCGCGTCGCAGCGGCTTTCGTGTGCGTTCACGATAATAACCGTGCCTGAATGGGCCGCCTGCACCAATTCAGCTTTTAACTTGAGCTGTAGGAACCGTTCAAACCCAGGAATGCCGCGGATATGGTCCAGCAGCTCTGTCCACCGTGCTTCCAAACGACGTCCTATTTGCGCTGCACGTTCATCGCCCTCCACCCCTAAATGGTTAAGCTCGTGAGCTATCCCTTCAAGCTGATTGGCAAGGTGTGGGTCGTGTGAATTAAGGGCCGTTAATGGGGTATTGCGTAGCAGTAGTGTCTCTTTCCATGCGCGAACACGACATGTATCAAACAGTTCGAGTGCGAGGTCAAAGGACAGAGATGTTACCGCGGCCGCTACGACTTCGGTTGTTATGTCTTCAATGTTGAGTTCAGGCCCATAACAGTTCATATTGGGGCTTTCCATCCGAAATACCAGAGGCAGAAGATCCACCATGGTCTTGTAGCCTTGCATTGACAAAGATGCGGACAACGAGGAGGCGAGCCTGCCCCAAGAACGAGCTGCCAAAAGCCTCCCAGGAGGATTTCCAACCGGCGATTGCGCAGCTTGTTGATAATATTCAATAGCCCGATCACCATCCTCTCGTTTTCCTAGGCTCTTGTATCGCAATCCTAAGGTTTTCCCCAGAGAATTAAGAAGGGCTGGCTTCATCGGATGTTGATTGGGAACGAAGGGAAGAGCACGAGTTTGGAACTCAAGAGCTTTTTCGAGGTCCGAAAGCTCTCCTAGAAGGGCAAAGCGTGCGTTGTACAATTCGCCAAGACTTCGATACGCTACCGCCTTGTCCGGATGGTCCTCTGAAGTAATCCCAAGGGTTCGCACAAAGCAATCCGCTGCATCGTCAAGATCTTCGAGTCTGTTTAGCCGAGTAAATCGATGATGGTACAATGACCCGAGAGTGCTCAGTGCGCGAAGTTTTCGGGGATCCCCATCCGAGGCGACAGACGCTGCTTGAGCAAAGCAACCTATTGCTTGATCGAAGTCGTCTGAATTGCGCAATTGTTCACATCGAAAATTATACATGCCGCCCAGCTGGCCGAGTAACGTAGCCTTTTTCGGGTCGCCATCGGATGTAAGGGCAACAGCCGAAAGCTGATGTTCGATGGCGCTCTGAGAATCCCCGATTTGACCTCGGCGCACGTATCTATTAAAGAACGAGTCGGCAAGGTCACCGAGTCGCATCGCATTGTTGGCAGAACCTTCGAGGTCGCCCTGTACTACCTGGCTCCTGAAAGCGATAGCCATATCGATGTCCTCTACTTGGCCGAGGCGAGAATATCGGGACGTGTAGGCCGAGCCCAGAAGGATCATGCATTGAGCCCTGGAGAGGCGATCGTTTGGTACATGACCGACAGCCCGAGATAAGCAAGAAATGGCGACATCCAGGTCCGAAAGTTTTCCAAGTTTTTCGAATCGATCAAGGTGACACAACCCGAGGCTAGAGCCAAAACGTGGCCTTGCTGCATCATCGTCGGGGGTGTGGGAGATCGCAAGATGATAGGACTCGATAGCTTGACCAAGATCTTCCAGATTCCCTGTACGTTTGAACTTATCGTAGTAAGATGTACCCAGATCACCGAATAGGGCTGATTTGGTCTCGTCCTCCGACGCGAGTGCAATTGCTTCGGCCAAGCGGGCGATTGACCCGTCTATGTCCGTGAGATCACCCGAAAGTTCGAATCGGTGGCTCAAGGACCGAGCGAGATTTCGTAGAGCGATTGGCTTTTGTATGTTTTCGTTTCCCAGAACCATGACCCCTTGTTCCTGCATAGCGATATAATAGTCTACGTGCGATTCCCGCGGCCGGGGTGTGTCCAGAGACTTCAGATGCTGGTAGAGAGCTTGGCGATATTCGTGAGTTTCCGGAGTTTCGGTAATTGCGTGGAATAGGAGTAGGATTGTAGAATCTTCGGATGTCAGCTGTGAAGCATCGAGGTCCTAGATATGAATAATTAACATTATATGTATTTTCGAGCACTAGACCATACCAAAAGTTGGTGTACACAACTGGACAAACAAGCGATTAGTTAAATACTTTGTGGCTAACTGCGAAACCCACCCCTGAGGATCCTTTGGATCTGACGAGTCAGTCGTCGTAGACGCCATGTCTAACATAACAATGAGTATGAGTGCAGCCTGTCCTGGCAATAGCACTGGGGAGGACCTACTCGAGACTCACCACATATTATAAGTAGTGTAATCACAAGCGCCGGATGATTGCCAGGACTTGATCGTCCACGCGATCGGCCGGTCGGTGGTCGGCATAAATTCTGTGAAATGAAAGGTTCTCTCGGCAAAAAAAAAAAAACAGTATATGGGTGTTTGATGAGCGGCTCGACTTGCTGAGGTGCGATCGGTGCACCGGATACATCAGCAATGAGCGCATGGCTATGCAGAGCTATGGGCGCTATATAACAGCTATATAGCGCCCATAGCGCTCCATAGCCGTGCCCTTGTTGCTGATGTAGGCCGTGAGCGCACATGATACAAGGCGAAGGCCAATCACTGAGTAGTCTCTGTGAGTGTGACAACAGCTGCAGATCGCTGAAGAGCGCATATCTAAGAACATCTAGCTTCGCCCATCTCGCGGCTGAGATTTGCGACTCTAAGTATCGCTACGGTTGTGGGGGAGCAAAAACCAAGACAAAGCACGTGACTCGATTCGGCGCCTCCGAATCCCTGGTGTTAGGGCTGACACGCCCAGGCACTCATGAGTGTTCGCGAGCTCAGAATCCCAGTTCCCGTTATGACACATTTGCTTCCTGTTTTGTTATGTTCGCCGAGGTTTGCGGCTTATAATCGTGACAATACTTTGGATATATGCGCCACATCTCACTTCCTCCGTTGCCTGAAGGGCTTTACACACTTAGGATATCAAACGTAGGATAACAGTATAACCCGGAGCTCCTCGCAGCTTACGGGAACCCCTGACGGAGTGCTACCCAAATATCCCCACCTTGAACAACTACATTAACTGAACTACAACAAAACATCCTTAGCAAGCGAGTACTAACTTGACGACATCGGTGCGCAGACAATTCGCCAAGAAATGCCCAGCACGTACTAACTCCAATATCCGGCTTTTCCCCCTATATCAACAGCCTCTCAGGTTACCCTTCTAGCGATCCCACATTCCCATGCCCGGGACTTCCCAATGGCACGAACGGGACTTATTACATTTACATTTTCCCACCCACAAACGATACTAGACCTACGTCGTCTGCTCAGCCGAGCACATGAGCGGTCCCACTCACCACCATGGTGCCGTCGACTACTGCAACTGCATCCTCGGTACTAACCGATACTTTCGCGGTGGACGTAACCACCTCGTCTGGTTCTGTCAAGTCTGTGACTACCACATCTAGTGTTGCTACGCTTATGACCACCTCTCTAGCGGTCACCTCCTTTTCGGTGCCTACTCCGACGCCCACTCCCTTTACTGTGGTCGGTCGAGCACGACAATCACCAGGGAGTGTATTCAGATTCCGCGAGCTTACCACCTTCACCCGCTCCCCCCAGGCTCGATCACTACTCTGGCATCTTTTCAGCTCCGTTTTCAAGTCCCGTGTTCTCCCCCACACCTACAACGTTTGAATCTTCAAACTCAATCAAAAAATCGTATTGCATGATTTAACTTCCTATACCACAACATACTACTACGTGACTAAACTTCAACGGACTCTGGAGAGCTTGCAAGATCCCATTGCTTTATTCTGGCTCATAGCATCGAAGTATATGCGCGTTTGATTTTAAGCGATAGAAACGCGCCAACGGGCTCAGGGGTTTCAGCCGACAGAGGCATTGCTCGGACAGTCTCTTTACGAACCAAGACTACATCGTCCACGGGCGCAATCCCCCCGAGCACGCCGCCCCCATTCACTCTGGATGACTGTGAATAGGTACACAGCAATTTCGTTTTTCAGGCGAATATAAACCGAAGGGTCTCAGGGATTGCAGCGCCACCAGGCTTGGCGATCCCGAGCCTACTCATCATCAGCGGTTATGGATGAGTTCTTCGAAACTGCGGAGCAGGGTGCGCAGCACAGCTGGGTCCCACGATTACAGTGATTATATGCGCCATCTGGGGGACAATTACCCG
>WSTG01001306.1:0-10482 GCA_019616325.1 Ceratobasidium sp. 394 | reverse complement strand
ACGGCACGTTTGTCCATCGAACGACGCTCGACGAGGTCTGCGCCCGCGCAGAATGCTCCTGGGCTTGTTGACCTCACGATTAATGTACGGAGGCTGAATGCCACAGACTGATTAGTGAGGCTCGTGTGCTTTCGGCTGGTCACTTACCTGTTGTCGTTTTGGACTTCGTTTATAGCTTCTTTGATTTGCTAAAGGAAAAGTTAGGAGTGGTTGCGCGGGGTTTCTAGTGGACGTACCTCTACCATCCGAATAGATATCTGGTTGGGGCAGCATAAGTGCTATCCATTTCAGATATAAAAGGTACTCACAGCGTTCTTGGATTTGGGTCGATTGAGGGACAAGTACGAGACACCCGGTCGACCTTCAGCCGGCTCCAGGAAAGCGTCATGAGTTTCGGCCTTTGCAGTCGAGGGTGGTGCATTCAGAAAACGTCTGAAAGTCAGGCTAACAGAGCATCGTGACTTGGCTAGGTGTACAGTGGGAACGAGTCGAGCTGCAAGCATCGCGGGTGTGTTGGCAGCTGCATGGTGACTGGCGAGTATTTGTGGTGTGACAGGATCCGTCCCGACTCCGAACGGTGACTTTGATTAGCTAATCAATTCCGATTTGAACTTGACGTCCGCTGGTGCTCTGGGTCCTCCATATTTTTGACCGGGGATATGATACGGGCGAGTGTGAAGAAGATTAGAAAGACTAGACCGAGCCCTGGGACCGCCCCGTCAAAATTTACTCCCGAGTTTCTAGGGCGAAAACGCTCGATTCTACTCGACGGAGACGATGCCTCGCAGAATGTAGTCATCAACAAGGACTTGCTAAAGTCTCATAAAGCTCTCGGAGCTATCCCACAGGCCAAGACTGCCAGCCAAATCACAATGTCTGACGAAGAATTTGCTTGGTGGTCAAACCCATTTCGTACGCACCTTTGAAGATTACTTTTCGACCGGATTTTGACCGGCTGTCAATTTAGTACGTATGCTTTCCAGTCCACTAAGAGTCTGTGTCTTGACGAAACGTTATGCTCCAGTAGGTCCGACCGCTTTCTTGCGCCAATCCACAGAACACTGACCGTTGCATGCAGATCACTTGATTCGACTTACAGCGACACTGTTGCCAGCCCCGGAAGCCCCAATATCATCCACAACGCCGGCCTATCTAACACCCACCCACCTCCATCATCCTCGTTATGCTGCGCGCCCCCAAGGAACGGGAACCTACATCGCCTGTTCAAGAAAGGCTATTCCGCTTCTCTCCGGCAAAGGTCGGCACAGAGGAGTGTTTCCTGGAGCAGAGATCCATGATTTGATTGAGGACCAGATTACTGCTGGACTTCAGGCTCGATGCGCAGAGGAGGCCGAACTATTAGCGACCCGTATTAGATCGTCACCCATCCAACAGGGCGCACCGCTTGGACTGGCAATCCGTCGATTAACAGCGACCGAATACGAGGTTGCGTTAAAAGAAGGGGCGATCTCCGACTCCGAGGTTTCTACCGTACTCGTGGTACCCAAGGCCGACGAAGATCTCGAATCTGCTATCACACAAAAATCCAGATTTCTCCTGCGAGGGTCGCGTCCTTCAAGCTCTACTTCCTTGCTTTCCACCACAAAGCTACCAAAACCTCGTATACCTATCTTTTTTGGTCCAACTTTATTGCCCGACCCTTCCCTTCGAGCGCGCCTAAGAAAAGCTTTGGACCAAGCTCTCAGCGCTGAAAGAACGGCACTGCAAAAAGCTCGACCGCACATACCTGAGATCCAGGCATTTGCGGATATGCCGTACGAAGCAAAGGCTCGGGACGCGTACGCATTGTGTACATCGAGAAGGACTGATACCGTGCCTCTAGTAATAACCCTGTGGAGACTCAGGATGTGGGAAGGCGGGGACAATTGAGGTACGTTTGGCATTGTCTCTCTTGCTAATTACTGGGCTTAAACTGGACTGTTTGTTTTACTTGCTCCCTTTGGGATATTAGCTATTCTAATAAAAAGGCATTGATATATGCGCGCAAGTGTAAAAATGCTGAACGGATCCCCTAGTTGATTTGCTCCCCCGCGCTAATTATCCAGACATTTAAAGGCCCAAACAAATGACGATATCCCAAGTGACCTGGGGAACCGTGGGATTTTTGAGCTTTGTTGTCACACAAGGCGAAAGACAGGGGCTAGGGGTAGGTATTGGAAATCAAACCAACTCTACGCCTCTCCTCCATCCTCCCTCTGCTGCACCATGTCCGAGCACCCAATGGCACGCCGTGATACGCGCGTACGGTTTTCCTTCGACCATGGATCGCCTCAGGCGGGCGGTAGCCATCCGGAAAGCGACCCAGGATATCCCCGTTCGTCATCCTTCCCCATCCTGGAGCCCCAGCCCGTTCACTCTCCTCATACCCACGACCCTCTGTTTACTCACTCTCGGCGCGCGACCTGGGCTCAACCAAGCCAATTTTCTCCTCCCCAAGGTTATATTCAGAATCCAAACTTTGACAGGTATTGGGGCCGGGTCAGAGATGATGCTGACCGTGTTCGGCCTACACAGCCTGTGCCACCTGGGGCTAGATTCGACCTCGAAAGCCCAGACGACGTAGGTCCCCTGGATCCTTCGCCAATCCACCCTGGATATGTTGGTGGACGGGACAGAGGATATGCCCCTGACACTCGGATCCCTGCTGAGCGGCCCCTTGTTAATCCTTTGGTCAATGGATCACCTAGACAAAGCGACGAGACTTTGCACAATGACGACCTCGAGCTGGAGCAATTTCCCAAATCTTCCGACACTCCCAAAGATGGGTATTTCAACCCTATTCCCGGATATCCTACCCCTCCACGAGCTGCACTTCGCCACAGCATACGACGAAGCCACTCGGAAGACTTCTTAGCACCAACAGCTGCTCGCGGTGGAAGTGGCTCTACACTCGAGGCTGGTCCTGGAGCACGCCGTGAACAAAAGGGGATGTTTTCGAAACTGATGCATACCTATGGACTCTCGCGCGGCGAACGCCAGGTTTCACAGGGGACAATCTCTACTGGGGTCGACAGTCGCTACCAAAGCCAAAATGTCAGCCGCGCCAATTCCAACGAATCAGGTAACGCTATTTTACGCATGCGCCGGACACGTCGTGTGGACTCGATGCTTTCGCTGGGTGGAGACGCCTTACTGGACGACGACGATCCCCGGATTACTGGAGTTAAACCGAATCGCATTGACGATGAAAATAAAGCGCATGAAACATTCAAGGCATCTTTGAAGCTCGACAAGAAAATGAAGGACCCGTGCATTGTCTTGAACATTAATAGTGCGTACCGTCGCGTAAAATACAGATGATTTTTTCATAAACAACCTTTACGTTAGCTGTACCCGACCGGCAGAAGTTTATCCTTCGCCTAGCCAAGGCATTGATGACTTATGGCGCACCCAGTCATCGTATCGAGTCTCAGCTCATTGCAGCCGCACGAGTGCTAGAGATCGACGCATCTTTTGTCCATTTGCCATCTATTATCATCGCATCGTTTGGTGACGCGGCATTGCACCAGTCTGAGACCCACTTTGTCAAGTCAAGTGGTGGGTTAGATCTCGGAAAACTGCATATGACCCATACCATCTACCGCAAGGTGGTTCACGACGAGATTGGTGCCAAGGACGGGACGATGGAACTCGCGAAGCTGATGCGACAGAAACCGATCTATGGGCTGAGGATTCGGTGCTTGCTGGCTCTTTTATGCAGCGCGATCATTTGCCCCGTCGGATTCGGTGGGTCGTTCGTGGACATGTGGATATCTGGCGTGGCAGGCATGATTCTTTGTTGGTTGCAGTTATATGCGGCAAGCAAGAGCGCTTTGTACTCCAACGTATTCGAGTGAGTGTATGCGCGTTGGGACCGTGACTCAACTCAGATCTGGTGTTAGGATATCAGCCGCCATGTTGGTGTCATTCGTTGCGCGCGGACTCGCTAGCCTTCCTTCTGGTATATTCTGCTATTCTGCGATTTCCTCGGCTGGGGTGGTGCTAATTCTCCCCGGATTTATGGTTTGTGAGTGGCCTTTCTGGCGCTGTGCTATTCACCACTGACCCTTGGTTAGTGAGCAGCTCGCTGGAGCTAGCGTCCAAAAACCTCATCTCGGGAAGCGTCAAAATGGTCTACGCCATCGTCTATAGCTTATTTCTTGGGTTCAGTCTCACTATTGGTAGCGACCTCTACTTCCTGGTTGACGTTGGTGCTCGCCATCGCCGGGAACAGGCAACCCAAGCTCTTGACAGCCAGACTATTATCCATGGAACCTTTAAATCCGACAACACCTCGATCTTCCCGTTCAACGGCACTTTTGTTTTCAAGAACGTGACGGCGAATCTTCCATCGAATAGCTACTATCAAGCTAAAGGCTGCTACCGCGATAGCAATTGGCCTTGGTATTTGCGCACCCTCCCTGAATGGACCTTGTTCTTCCTGGTGCCTCTGTTCAGCTTGTTTGGGAGCTTTGCGAGTATGCAACCTCTAAGGAGCGTCCAGTTGCCGGTTATGGTTTTTATCAGTTGTGCTGCATTCGCCGCCAACAAGGTATGTGGATCACTGCATATTAGTTGACTCGTCGAATCTGAACCGAGAATGGCAGGCTGCCAACCGATACATTTTCGATCGTAGTGACGTCGTAAGTGCGATTGGAGCGTTTGTTGTTGGGGTTTTAGGAAACCTCTACTCGCGTGTCTTTCGTGGCACGGCCTTTGTGGTCATGGTAAACGGAATTGGGTTCCTCATACCGTCTGGCATCGCCGCAGCTGGTGGACTGGCGCAGAATTATCGTGGCTCGGATTCCGATCAGTACAGCAGCGGCCTTTCCCTTGGCTTTCGTATGGTGAGTCCCGGTCGCATGGCAATGGCTTTGAGACTGACAGAATCCTTAGGTTCAAGTTGCGATTGGCATCACGGTTGGGTTATTCGGGAGTGGGTTGATAGTCTACTCGTTCGGGTCTCGCAAGCGTGGCGCGCTATTCGCTTTTTAGTTATCAGAATGTGACATCCATATATGCGGCCAGAGCTAGGCTTTGGCATTTTCAGCATGTACTAGTACCCAGTTTATACTATTTTGCGTGCGATATAGGAAACCACAGTGGAATATTGAGTTATACAATCTGCTCCAGCTCGCGAGCATACTGCAGAACCGAGGCGATGATTTCTCGTTTGGGAATGTCAATCTTTTCCTCACGTTTCTTCGTGAATGTAATTGTTTGCGCAGAGAGGTTGATAATCCAGTCTCGCTGTTGTTTTTGTTAGGCAAATACAGGTCATAGGCGTCAAGATACACACCTGTTGTGCAAACTGCAGCAAATCCGTTGGAGAGTTGAAAAACAACAGCGTCGCCGCATCATTAAGGGGAAGGCTTTCGTAGGCGTTCTCTTCACAGCTCGCGATTTCGTTCCTAAGCCCAGATGAGGAATCGCCCAAATCAATAGGAATGAAACCTACCTAATGGTGCTCACCAAGCTCTCAAGGAAGAAGCCATACTCCTGCTCGTACCCTGGGAGGGGCTCGTTTCTCGCGTTCCAAACTTTACTATAACTCCCCTCCATTAGCCAACGCTCGAGGTTTATCGGGTGCTGTATATAT
The DNA here is from genome assembly GCA_019616325.1 of Ceratobasidium sp. 394. Taxonomy (NCBI): domain Eukaryota; kingdom Fungi; phylum Basidiomycota; class Agaricomycetes; order Cantharellales; family Ceratobasidiaceae; genus Ceratobasidium; species Ceratobasidium sp. 394. Next base: position 4,883 of record WSTG01001306.1, on the reverse strand, counting down.
GGGTTCGTGAGGGATGGGGCGGGTAAACCCTCGAGGGTAGTATGGAATTCGGCGATACGGTTCTGGGTGAGAAGACGAAGCAGGTTGAGGCCTTGCAGAGGCAATTCCCGCGGTGAGGCACCGAGTATGCCTGCATAATCCGTGTAGAAGGTTTGCAGCTGAGCAAAGTAACGATCAAACGAAGGAATGTCTCTTGCTCGTAAGGACCAGAATGCTCCTAGTTCCAAGATTTCGCCTGGCACAGTCATATAATTACAGCAACATCAACAACCATGGGGGTCAAACACTCACGAGTAATCTCGAGATCACTGGGATTTGGGGACCCTTGGGGGAATAGTAGACCTGCTTCAACCAAACCAACCTAGATAAATTGTAGGTTTATTGTTTGTAGTACGGGAGTATTCCGCGTGATTACCTTGAGCTGTGTCAAAAGTTGTCCGCACTTGGCCAAATCTTGGGGTTTAGACTCCCATGCTTGTTTAAGTTGCCGATATGGTTGGGCAAGTGCTTCAGACATCTTGGTATGGCGAGGGTAGAGGCGGTAAGGGTGGTCAAGGTCGGAGCGGGAGCTGATTGGCTTACGCGTCTATTTGGCTGGGGTTACGCGTCTCTCGATCCGGCGCTTGTAGCTTTGGGTCTCCCCACCACCGGCATCACTAGAAACTACGACAGTATGGACGTTCCAGATGTGCAAGCTTTGAAGAAGGGCGAAGTAAACCTAGGAGTAAGCGGTCAATTTTTGTGCCTCACAGTCACCACCCACTCAACCCATATCGTGTAGACTTCCATTATGGCAGTTCAGTTCAAGGATGGTGTGGTTATCGGCGCAGATAGCCGTACGACAATGGGTTCCTACATCGTGAGTTTCCAGGAATATCTCATCTGATCACTTAATATTTGGTATATAGGCCAATCGAGTGACCGACAAGCTCACTCACGTACACGACCGAGTATATTGCTGTCGATCTGGGTCTGCAGCCGATACGCAGGTCAGGCGATTGAACACCACGCCGTTCGCAAGTGATTGACAATCTCGATTTTGTAGGCTGTCGCCGATATTGTCCATTACTACCTCCAAATGTATGAGTAAGTGCAAGTCAAAGGTACAGATACAAGCTATATCAATGACGCTAGCGGTTCACTCCCTTAGGCAACAATACGGAACCCGCCCTCCTGTACATGCTGCCGCCACGCTGTTCCAAAAGCTCTGTTACGAGAACAAGGATAACCTTATGGCTGGAATTATCGTTGCTGGGTGGGACAAGGAGGTCGGTCCGAGTGTGTACAATATCCCCGTCGGTGGTGGATTATTCCGACAGCCATGGGCAATTGGAGGTCAGGATCTTCTAACCCCTCCTAAAATACCCTGCTCAAGCTGTGTTCGCTAGGCTCTGGGTCGACTTATGTATACGGGTATTGCGATGCGACATACAAGGAGGGATGGGGACGTGATGAAACAGTAAATTTTGTCAAGAATAGTTCGTATGCTTTTTAAATTTGCATGACCCTTACTGATCGACACCCTAGCCTTGGCCCTTGCCATGTCGCGTGATGGTTCCTCAGGTGGTACGATCCGTATGTGTGTCATTACCGAGGAAGGCGTTGAGCGACATTTCATTCCTGGGAACGAGCTCCCTCGATTCTGGGAGGGCAAGGAGGTCCTGAGCAATGAGGTGGCTTCGGCCGTGGCACCTGTGAAGATGGTTGAAACATGAATATCGAGTACTATCGGGTTGCATTTAGGTTGCGGGGCTTATTGCCTTCAACTAACTTGTACACGGACTGAGAAAAAAGGGGCTGCTTGAAAATGCGATAGTGCGAAGGTGCAGAAACCGGTTGGCTCAGCTGAGGGCAACGAAGGTTGATTTCGGTTTATTTTTACAACAATACAGAGATCTAAAGGTGCACAATACAAATTACTGGAATTCAAAATGAGCCTTGGTGCTCTTAGCTCTAAGATTATAGACACAAACGCGTTTAGTTAGCTGCCCGCGAATTACACTTTACTTGTTGTGAACCGGCGCCCTTAGAGTAAAGGAATGGGCCGATGCGACCGCAGCTACAACAATAATGTATCAGGGAGGCGTCAACGCAAAAGATCGTAACTTACAAATGACAAACAGGAACATCCAAACCACGTTGCCCTCCAGGATACCACTCTTGATCGAGAACTCGAATATCGACAAGGTGATAACCGGGGCCATGCACTGGCCAATTGCGAGGATCGACTGTGAGATGCCTAGAGATAGCGTACGCCCAGTGAGACCGAATCGAGAGACAAGCCCAATAACCCACCAACGAGCTGGGATAGCGCTTGGGGAGAGGGAGCAGCCTGGTTCACCATCATCGCCACACATGCTGAAAAAAGATGGCGTAAGGATAAACCCAATATATGCGTTGTTCATTCTACATACTGGTGCAATAATTTCCGAACCCGACCTGGATAAGCAACGTCAGCGATTATCCCAGCCAAAACACGGGGCCCACGTACCACGATGAAATGTACCCCCATGACCAGGTTCACCCAAACCGGACTCACACCAGGTGTCCGAACCATCAGGTTTAGCAAAGGGAAAGAAAGGGTAGTGGCGAGACCATGTATGGACAGGCTATAGGCGTATAGTCGGTATACTCCAAGTCGGCTCTCGCAGTAGGCGAATGGAACTAGAGCGAGGAAATGGACCACAGCGCGAACCGAAATATATGTTCCGATGGTATTCTCTGAGGCTCCGAGACCACCGCTTGAAATAGGCGTGAATGCCCACAGCGGAAAGAGTGCGGAGAAGGATACTAAATGCGATGATTAGTACCAGAAGATTCAAACTGGCACAAGTCAGACGTACTGCTTATGAAATACATGATCCAAGATGAAATTAATATCTGCACCACGCGCGGTGTGAACGGCGCTGGCTGGAGCGGGGAAGATGCCAGATGAACGGCGGGTTCCAATGTCGCCGAAACCATCTCGGAGATTGGCATGTCTTGGGCAGTCGTCACAGCAGGTCGCGGGTTCCCCAAGTTCTTTAAAGGAGGGGTCGTCGAGCCATACCCGTCCTCTAGTTGCTCATCAATTTTGCCTATATGTTGCATTCCAGGGGCGGTCTAACGATGCAAATTCAGGGGATTAAATATATACAGTCAACGAGCTTACCTCTGGGAGACACCATGCAACCATATATACCCCACCAAAACACAGCGCCGCCCCTCCAAAGCAAGGCAAGGCATATGGATAAGATTCCCAAAAGACCGTCTTGAACCAGGGGTGACGAATTGCCGGATGTGCAAGAAGCGCAGGAAAGATCGGACCTGCTGGGATAGTTAGCCTATGGAACTTACATACAGGTTGCAGCCTACTGATTAACTGTCCTTGAGTCAGGAACATAGAGTTAATAAGGGCGGAATGGGTATCAATATGGCCCTGAAAACTTGCCTATACGATATGCGGCATTCACAGCCGAAAGTGCGGCTCCGCTGTTACCGTCGTCAGCCAGGTCGCCCAGTACAGTGACCGTGGTAGACCAAGCGAGCTGAGGGCCGAGGGCATATACAATAGATCGGCAGGCGATGAGACCAAACAGCGTCCGGCTCATGCCAAAGAATGTTTGGCCGATTGCTACTCCCAGAAGAGCGCCGTATATCACGGCCTTGCGGCCCCACAGATCAGCGACCACACTACCAGGGAATATCATAGCAAATCCAAAGAACGATGCAACGGTTTCCTTCAATCCATCAACTGATTAATCCAACCATCGTGATATGGAGAAAATAGAACTCACAATGAGCCCAGAGTAGAATCCAACAGATTCGGGATTAGGAGCAACACCAATGTCGACGATCAGTTGGTCTATATATCATATAACGAGTTGATCACACCCGCGAAGAGGTTGCCTCACTTATAAACGGCCACGTTAGTTCGGAGCCGGCAGTAACGACAACCATGAGTGCCGACAGCACTAGCACAATCGGCCAGCGAAATTTGGGCTTTGTCGGTAGGAGAGGAAGTACTTCCAAACTCCCCGGCGCACCGCTGCTTGCTTGTCGCATACTACTGGCCCTTTCAACAAAAGTCTAGCCAGGGGGGTGAAAGTATCGGAGCCTGTGGGGGATGTCGGAGCCTGAGAGTGTGCAAAAATTGAGCTCTTGCAAGCTCACCTGAAATACGGTAGGCGGCTTGTAGTAGATAGCAGTGCCCTCTAGCCGGATGACGTTTACCCCGATAGAAGCCCCCAGATCGCCTAAATCAGTCAAATGGGCGATTCGACCGAAGATTTAGTCGATATGGTCGAGTTGTGGCGTCTCGCAATGGAGGCAAGGCTGGCGGCTGGCCTACATAAACGGATTGTGTTCACCCAGATCCGGAGTTGGTACCTAGCCTTGACGTTGGCCGGGGTCTGTGAAAGTTCCTTTTGGATGCGCCGTCAGTCGAACACAGGGGAGTACGACTAGATGGTAACATGACTGAAGGAACGGCAACATTGGCCCCTCCTGCAAGGTAACATCTTTATCATAGGCTGGACAACGCCTTAGGGTTCAATATCCGAGGCGCCGAGCGCTTTGTTCGAATGGCCCTGCCGAAGAATTGGCTGGATGCACGTTTTCTGCGACGGTTCAACCCAGGGGAGGGGGCGAACAAATCCCGGGTACTATCTCGCCACGGTGCCTTGCGTCAGGTCGATAGGGGGATGATTGACCTAAACCTTGTCCGGGATCAACGCGCATACAGGCACCAGTTTCTGCTCAGGTTAGTTGTACATTAATAAGGCGATGGAATGGCCATAAATTTGTTGTAAGTCAGTAATTTTGAAAACTAGAGAAAGGGCCCGTGACCGGGCTAAGCACCTTGCCCGCATCTGAGCTGAAGTTTGACGGGAGAGTTTCCAAAT
>WSTG01001304.1:0-10490 GCA_019616325.1 Ceratobasidium sp. 394 | reverse complement strand
GTGACATAGTGCGCTTGGGTCAGTCAGAAGGGTATTCAACACCTGGAAGTTGTCGAGTGAAGTGTGGCTGTTTTCCTCTAGTCTTCTTTGATGGTGGAGGTGGCGGCACTGGGGTAGATGATCCAGGCTCCAGTTTGGGCTTTGGCGGAGTTGACGGCTGGACCTTTGGACTAGGCACAACCGCAGGAGAGCTGGTCGATGGGGTTGGGACAGATCCACTTACTCCCCCTGCAGCGGGCAACTCCGCTTCATCGAGGTCGTCATAGTCAATAGACTCCTTGGAGACATGAGGAACAAAAATCACATTCCTCGTTAAACAGATTTGACACGAATCCGCCTTGTAATAACAGAATGCACGTGAGCTTTCTCCATATCCCATAAAACGATATTTATTAGACTTAGCGTCTAATTTCCTGTTCTTTCCAGATTGGTCAAGGACCCATAGCTCGGAGCTGAATTCTTCAAGGCTATTACTGGAATATCCTCTGGAGTTTCCTTAGCCATCTGCTCGATCGTAGATTGAGATGCGTGACCAAGTATTCGATGCCATTGCTCCCAGGTTTTAGTGTGAGTCTTCTGTGAAAGCGTGGCATAGGCCAGTTGTACTGCAGGGGTTGAATCATCCTGAGTAACTATCTCAAGATCCATAAAATAAAGTTTACTGCCCGTTCGTTGGCTGCCATAGCTGATGATAGTGTTTGAACCGGGTGTAGAGATAGTAACTTTGCCGTGTTTGAATATTGACGTAGCACCAGCGTGATCAATAGCTGGTATGGAGAAAAGGTTTGCCGTTAAGGCAGGTATGTGTGCACAGTCTCGTAGTAGGACTTGGCTTTTGGAGCCATTTGGAGCGATAAAGTGTGCCTGAACATTGCCTCGGCCCATAATTGGGAAAGTGGATCCCCCTGCACGGTCTAATGATAGGTCGTGACAGATGAGGGATCGAGTTTTGGTGGTAATTGAGGCTGGGGGATGGCACACAAAATTCTAAGGCTGTTTTTTGAAGTTATACTGTCTTTAATGCATTATATTGCTCTTACACTACATGAATCATAAGAAATTGGTCTGGATTTGAGCATGTGATATAATCACATGAGAATGTACAGATATTTGTCACAGGCGCTAGTACAAAGAAATAGTGTGTTGGGTGTGCACTCAAGCGCCAACCATGTTTAGTATGATGTCTAAACCATCTAGAATGAGGGTAGGGGGTGATTCTAGATCAAGCTGTCTATCAGCAATCTGGAATCCCCCCAGAGCTTGCTAGACTGCATCTGAATGATGGCACATATATTTACAGGTTCAAAAAATACATCTGACATGGTCTAGATTTTTAGGATTGGTGTTCATGTGCCTAAATCACTTACAGGAAGACACCCATTCCCATGATACACAAAATCATGCTCATAACGCCTCAAGCTGTGATGCCATCAACTGCCTGAACCTTGAGTTTGGCTTGTCAGCCTGATATGTTTTGTCAGTACCATTAACCAGATCAAGTCCAATTGCACTGACAAGTGCCTGGTATGTTCCTTCTTCAGTCACCCTGCCGTCTGCATATACAAGACGTGAGCTGAGTTCCAAGATTGCATAATTGTGGACCATTACCTTCCAGCACCACAATCCTCCCTGCTCTTGAGATGGTCGAAAGCCTAGATGTTAGGATGAGCAGAATACAGCTCAGCTTGCAACATATTGTAGCCGACAGGCACACACCGGTGAGCAACAATCAAGGTTGATGTTTCGTGCGATTGCAGGATCCTTTCAATAGCCTCATTGACACGTAGCTCGCTCAACGCATCTAGGGCAGATGTAGCCTGCCAAATATACCCTTCAGCTGGGGCACCGCATGAACGGAGCACTGTATACTGACTTCATCTAGGCATAGTAATACCGGCTTTTTTAAAAGCGCACGAGCGATCGCAATGCCTGCCGGTTTGGTCAGACAATGTTCGGCTCATACCACAGCACAACTCACGTTGACGCTGGCCGCCGCTCAAACTATCTCGACCAACTACAAAATTAGGTTGGCCCCGCTCCAATCGCCATTGCGCCGAGACCTACTTTGTGTCTCAAACCGATCCGGCATTTCCCAAACGAAGTCGCAATTTGCCAGCCTCGCGGCTTCTTCAATGTCGGATCGGGTAGCCGTCGGATAGCCGTATGCAATATTGTCCGCGATCGTGCCCGTGAATAAAACAGGATCCTGATAGTCGAGTGAGAGGCAGGATAAGCGTCCCTGCTGTTGGAGCGTACCTGGGGCACGATGCCGATGGCCGAGCGCCAGTTTTCGAGTGAAAACTCCTGTATGTCTGAGGCCCACGACTTGAATCCTCGGACTACTACCGATCTGAAATCTTACCTCGACCGTTTACAGTGATCCTCCCAGAATCTGGGTCATAGAACCGAAACAGCAGGCTCTGTATGCTGCTCTTCCCGCTCCCACTTTTGCCCCTAAAATGCGAACCCGTCGTCCACAAACAGATCGAGTCTCGCCTGAAGATGGTACTCACACAATGGCCACACTATCGCCTTTTCCCTTTATCGTCATCGAAAATCGTCGCAAGATCTCAGCACCTGGCCGACTTGGGTATGCGAAAGATATGTCTTGAAATCGAATATCCCCATAATCCTTGCGAACGTCAAACTGCGCTGAAATGGAACTCGTAATTATCGGCTCTCGCTGAAGCAAATTGAAAACCCGCTCGGATGCGCCTAGCCCTTTCATGAGGGACGACTAGCAACGCCTGTCAAGTCTTGACCCCCGCAAGCGGCTACCTACTCACAAAGAAAGAGCTAAGGGCGCAGGCCCATTAGTGCTGTATAATACGGCACCAAGCGGGTGACTCACGATAACATACTCAAAGATCCACCGACATAAGCGGTATACATCAGCAAGCTTGTCAGGTCGCCCACGGAAATTTGACCTCGAGAGACAAGACTGCCGCCTTCAAGATCGTCAGAGCAGCCGGGAGATAAATCGGATTATACCTACCATATCCCAAGAGCCCTAACACGATGACATTACCCGCCCATCCGGTCGTACCAAAGAACATAGCCGACGCGCGAGCCTCTTTGATTGCCAGAGACTGGACGAGATCGACCTTGGCCCCAAATCGATCCTGTTCACGCGGAGCTGCAGTAAAAGCCTGAACAGTACGAACTGCCGACAACGCCTCATTTGCGACCTGGCGGGACGTTCCACGATCGGAGAATATGGCATGGACTCAAAATCACGGACCTTGGACATATCTCCTAATCCTTCTTGTGTCCGATTACTTAGTCTCTTGAGGTAACGGCCATACGCAAACTGTCGAAACCTCAGTTAGATTGGAGTCAGATGCAAACCACACGAACTTACCGCCCCCAACGACACCGGCGGAACAATTGCCAACATGAGAGCTGTAAGAGTGGGCGAGATATAAAACATCAAGCTAACTAGAAGCCTGTTAATAGGCGTGCAAGTGCAAATTTAACACACTTACGACCGATGGAAGCTGTTACGACGGCTCTAGAGAACAAGTCGAGTAAGTGATTTCGACTTGCGCAACAATCCTTACCGAACGCCGTCGCTCAGATTGCCCGTGAGTCTGCATCCGCAACGCCTATCAGTGATCCCACGAATTTGGCAGCTGCACTCACGAATCACCAACGATATAGGCATCCGCATTGAGCCTCGAAACAACATCACCCGGCCCAGCAGTCCGTTCGAGGTACTCGACATCCTGTCGCAATGCCGAGGCATAGGTAGCTTTCCTGAGACGGGCAATAATACGAGCGGCAGCTGAACGCATGAGAACAACTCGACCAGCGTTGGCAGCAGCTCCAAGGGTAAAGGCCGCCAAAATCGCAACAGCCGCAATCGTAGGGGTGATGGATTCCGGTATTATTTCCTAAACTATTATGAATAGGGTTCGGCATGATGTACACACGTCCACTCACTGGTCGAGTACCGTGAGAAAAGAAATCTATGAGTTTGCCGATGGTGAGGGGAACCGACATGGTGACAGACGACGAAATGAGAAGCTTTCGAGCAGGTTAACCCCATTGTTCCGCGTTACATATCATGAGCTCACCAATCCAAAGGCGGTGAGGAGCGTCCTCGTTTCGGGTTTCGCGAGTGAGAATAGCTGGCGTAAATTCGCCGTTTGGTTGTCAGGTTCAGCCTGCAAAGACGCGGGTAACAATTTTACAATAGAATTGGTAACCGGTCGACGAGAGGCGGAAGATGAAAGCCTAGATGTAGTTCGTGGTCGTGGAAAGGAGCGCGCCGCTGCTAGAGATGTTCGTGTTGGGAGCGAAAGTACTATGCCAGGAATAGGTGATCGCAAGCTTCCGAAGGTACGCGTGGCTGTCGGCGTGTACGTATTAAAGCCTAGTCGCACCGAGCACAGTGACCCCGAGAGCACCGAGCCACAGACTAGCCGAGCACCTCTGGCCGCCATCCCGGACGTCATCAGGAGAGGCCGTTGATCATCAATCGTCCGGCGCTTGTGGCAAGATCGGCCCTGAAACAGTCAAATTAGGTCGCCGAGTCCTTGTAGGAGCCCTTTTAGCCACATGATCAGCCACCACAGCGTTCTCGTGTTTCGGCAGTTTATCGATAGGCTGTGGCTGCAAGCGATCGACAGCTTAATTACCTTTTCCAAGTCGGCATTCCTTGCAACAGAGGTCGGTCCCGCCGGAAACCGTTTGGCTCCAGGCATAACACACCGCGCCTCTCTCAGCCAGTCAGTCCTGGCGCAATCAAAGTTACCTTGGTTGGAAATACCTTAAGAACCGCCCTACGCAAACTGCTGGCTTCGCTTGCCTGGAACCCCGCCGACACGCCTGGCTACAAATACGTTAGCCCGTCTCGTTGCAGCCACCGCGACCTGCTCCTACCCTTGGTTGTTGCTCGATGCTCGAACAGCGGCGCCACATTCGGTGTCTTTCCCAGCTAGGCCTCCTTCTGTCGAGGAGCTGCTCAAACGTAACTAATTCGTTACCAGGACAGGATCCACGTTGCACTGCTTGGCAAAAAGTTTAGAATGGTTGGACCGAACGTATCACTCTTTGCCCGCTGAACGAGATCGCGAATTTATTTATATAGAGGCTCGCCCTGTTCAACAGAGTTTGAAAGTCCCGTTCGCGGCTCGGACTTAGGGGACCCCCGTCGTATAATATATGCACGGGCTTGTATCAATAAAGTCGGCCGCTGTATAGCAAGCGCGTACTTGAGGGGATTTGTATGCCTACACAGGGCGAATTGGCACATGTATGTGTCGTGGTGAATTATGTCCGTGTCCAGGATGCGCGCAGAATCTCAAGACTTACGTCAAGGCGATGGGTGAGTGGGGCGTTTATAGGTAGAAATTGGTCTACGCTCAGCATACAAGCCAAGCCGAACGTCCTTCAATATAGCATTATAGGGCTTCGAGCTGGGCCGCCATCAGCGCTCTGAACTTCGACTCTGAATTCGCAACCTAACAGCGAGTAAATTAGGTACCAACGGCATGCAACCCCTGTTTGGCCACGCACCAACTCTTGGTAGGTACCCTCCTCAACTATTTTGCCATCTACACAAAGTTAGTTCCATATTCCAATCCTTCTTCCGCTGATCATCTCACCTTCCAATACGACTATCCTCTTGGCTCGTGAGATTGTAGATAGCCTGAAGCCCGAAAAGCGTGAGTTCATTAGACGATCATAGTCGCTTGAAAGCGTGAAAAACCAACCGATGAGCAACTATGAGGGTGGATGTTTCGTTGGATTGCAAGATCCGCTCGATGGCCTCGTTTACACGTAGCTCGCTCAATGCATCTAGAGCAGACGTTGCCTAGGAAAATCGGTCAAGCGACCGAAATAGAATTCAGGCAGGGACAGCCTACCTCGTCAAGGCAGAGGAGTATTGGTTTCTTCATAAGAGCTCGGGCGATGGCAAGACCTAGCGTTACTCAGCTCGCATCTCGTGATCAATGCATCAATATAGAGCACTCGCGTTGGCGCTGACCACCACTCAAACTATCCTGACCAACTGTAAAGGCCACACTGGTTAGATGTCGAGTGCAACAACCCTTTACTCACTCTTTGTGTCAAACTTGTGAGGCATTTCCCAAATAAAGTCGCAGTTCGCAAGTTTTGCGCATGCCTCAATCTCGGACCTCGACGCTGCAGGCTGCCCATACGCAATATTCTCTGCGATGGTGCCTGTGAACAAGATAGGGCTCTGTAAGGGTACAGTTGGACCATATTCGGGAAATTAGTTCGTGTCTAAAACTAACCTGCGGGACAACACTAATCGCGGAACGCCAACTCTCTAAAGCGAAGTCTTGAATTCCTGCCGGGTCACGTTGAGTGCAGTGGTTTACCAGCCGTCTACAACACGTACTTTTGCCTTTGACAGTAATCTCACCGGAGTCCGGATCATAGAAGCGAAACAAGAGATTTTGTATGCTGCTTTTCCCGCTCCCGCTCTTGCCCCTAGCGCACGCAACAGTGATAAGCATGAGAGGGTTCCAGTCCGCGACACGTTGACTCACACAACAGCCACGCTGTCACCCTTTGCCTTGATATCCATCGAGAACCCGTTCAATATTTTGGCCTGGGGACGACTAGGATAGGAAAAGGACACATCGCTAAAGTGGATATCTCCTTGGTCATTGCGAACGCTGAATCCGGTGGAACGAGGGCTCGTGATGGCTGGCGTTCGCTTCAATAAACTGAAGATACGTTCAGACGCACCCAAGCCTTTTGTCAGCGATGACTAGGGGAAGATGTCAAGGGCTGCCGCATGAAGGTTAACAAAAAGGACCAACAAAACAGGTCCTAAATGCGGTGTCAGTGGCAAGTCAGATGTGTTTGATGGGAACTAACGAGAACGTGTTTAATGACCCATCGATATATGCGGCATATATAATCAGGCTCATCAGGTCGCCGACCGATATCTGGCCGCGGGATACAAAAGTGCCACCTTTAATCCAATCAATGAGACTCCAACAAGGGGTGACGCCACTGACCATAGACAAGCAAGCCTAATTCAACTACTTCCCCGGCCCAACCCGAGGCGCCAAAGAATGCGGCTGAAGCGCGAGCCTCCTTGATAACCAAATCCCGAACATGATTGACTCTTTCGGAAAACCGTTGCTGCTCGTGAGGGACGGCGGTGAATGCTTGAACCGTGCGCACCGCCGATAAGGCCTCATTGGCAACCTGAGGCACGGGTCAACAAAGGTCGTGTGTAGCTGATTGAACTCACCTTGGACATTGCTCCTAGGCCTTCTTGTGTACGGTTACTCAGCCTTTTCAGATATCTTCCATACAAGTACTATACCAGAACGGGTAAATAACATGCACAATCAAACTGTGTCTGGCACTCACTGCGCCAAGCGATATCGGTGGGACGATAATCAACATGACTCCCGTAAGAGATGGAGAGATAAGGAACATTAAACCCACTACAAGATCAGTATGACACGCGGGAAATAAGACATATACGTACGACCAATCGACCCTGTTACCGTAGCGCTTTTGTGGTTGTGGGCAATGCGGCCATGACATGGGTTAAATTTGGCTTACCGCACACCATCGCTCAAATTACCAGTAATACTAGTAGGGAATTGACTAAGTCATACATTCTCTGAACGTCATTAAACTCACGCATCCCCAACAATGTAAGCATCGGCATTCAGTCTTGAAACCACATCACCGGGTCCAGTGGTTCTTTCGAGATATTCCACATCTTGCCGTAGTGCTGAAGCATAAGTCACTTCCCTCAAGCGAGCGACAATTCGAGCGCCAGCAGAGCGTACGAGGATAATTCTTCCAACATTAGCTAGTGTTCCAACTGTAAACAAAGCGATGATTGTTCCTACGACGATTGTTGGTGTGATACTCTCAGGGAGGAACTCCTATAGAAACATCAACACCTGCCACGGCTCCAAAAATTAGTGCTTACTGGTCTGGTCCCATGAGCAAAGAAATCTATTAGTTTGCCGAATGCGAGAGGGAAAGCCATAGTGATAGAAGAGGACACGAAAAGCTGGTTGTGCAGTGGTCAGATTGGCACGCGCATGTATATCAAGCCACTCACGAGTCCAAGAGCTACAAGGAGCTGGTTTTTCTCGGGTTTAGCCAGGGAGATGAGCTGAGTCAAACTGGCTGATTGCTTTCTTGTTTCCTGTTGTAAAGCCGCGGGCATCAGTTTCGCGATTGAGCCGGCATTCATGTGTCGAGGGTACGTGAACGAAATATATCTAGCAAGCGACGTAGGTGGCCCCAGAATGTTTTTCCGCCACAATGCTGATGCAGTTTCTCGCAGGAGATTAGGTTTCGGGGGGAACGGAGCAGACAGCCGAGAGAAACTGAGCCTGGGTGCGCATAACTGATCGTTTGGAATCTTCGCTTTGAAGTGAGTTCTCCCTGAACACAGAAACACTAAGTTCCAGGGTTTATTTAGTCGAATTAACCCAGCTCCTAGATGCAGACTCCTGCTTGGCGACCACAGAACCATGGTCAAGTTTCGTTCAGAGATGGTCGCCAGAGTTTGGTTGCCAGAAGTCTTGGCGCCGGGCGTTTAACCAAAGCCTTAACCAATTAGCTCGAACCAAGCGCTGCTGACTGCCACCACAACCAAAGTGTACCCCTTGCGTTGCATCTCTCATGGCCGTATCCTCTTGGTTATCGCTATCTATTCAGGCGCACAACGTCGTTTTGACCTTGGGCTGGTTGCATCACCGGTTTTATATACCGTTCCGGTTATCCCAGATAAGTTATTGGATTCACCACTGGCACGATTCTGGGATGTTAGCCTTCTATTCTCACTTCTGTAAGCTACTACAATGATCTTGGTCTCACGTATCACTCCGAAACACATTGGTACTGCCTTGGACGAGATGGAAGCCACGGAAGCTTGACCGGCGTATCCAAAACGTGGGCCAACTTTGTATTTACCTCCAGGGAAACTATTACCTCATGTCAGATGGTAGATCCGCGCAGCATGATTTAGGTCTGAGAAAAGTCGACTCGCTCGCAGCACGACTACAGCCACTGCATCCATTCGTTTCTTCTATTAATCTACGTTACCTCAATAGCTCTTTCGGACTCCGGCAAATCACCTCACAACTGGGTTATACTAGTCGAGCGACTTGAGTTGAGCATCCTAATATAATTTGCCTTGGTTACTACATCTCGCGATCATCTCGACCAGCTACGTCAATTTTAACCACTCTGCTAGGTGTAAAATCTATCAGTCCGGTGTTAAATATGCCAGAACGAGCCTCTACTCACCAGTCAAGCCGTACCCCTCGACAATTAATGTACCTGTTCGTATTTGGTTCACTACTGCCCATCATTCAGCGCTGGATCTCTCGGAGCCAGGCTGTCCCGGGCGTGATCCGCAAAGTGGTGTCTTTGCCCTCTCCCGGGTTTATTGGTTCCACGAGACTACGACAGGCATGAGACCATAGGATGTCGGCGGATGAGAACGGCTCACGCTTGTCTCGTGGTGTGCGATATTTGGTGTTTAGAAGGGAACAATGAACCTGCATGTAGATGTACGATGAGCATACCCGGTCCCGGCCATGGAAAAGGTTGGTTTTGTTTGAGAGGTGCTGGGTAACAACCCTCGGCTCTGAATGTACATGTAGTACACATGGTCTTCTGGTCCACTCATTCACCCAAATCGCAAATCCGAAAACGAGCAAACACGTACCCATCACCTTTTGAAGATTCCCGCCGACCGAAGGACCGACCTACAGCACCTTAGCAAACTGGACGCCGCTGGCGATTTCTCGACCGCTGAGCTATGCCCAGCTTATCCAACTTGTCCGCGTCGAGACTCTTTCCTTTATCAATAATCCTCGAAATGTCCGGACGGAGCGACTCTAGCAGGCGGTTGTATATTGGACCTGTTATATGCATGTACTTGAAAGGTGTTCCGAGAGTAAATCATCTACGTACTAGATTCACGCCAGCTCCGATGATCATCCAATCCGGCAGCGCCAGCCGTAAAATGCAGTCGAGGGGGGTCGACAACAATCAACTTGACTTGAGGACGGTATCATTCAATCACGGGCGTGATTGTAGCACTACGAGGCTACGAGCCAGGGGGATGGTGTTCCCGATGTGCAAATTTGTAGGATTCTTCCCGCACTCGACTCGGTTTCAACTTGAGGCGTGGTCACAGCGGCCCCTGTATGCGCTTCAGATGGAGCAATCGCTTCTAGCCGGACCAATGTGGTTCCCGAGTTGTCGTAGCAAGTGGCAAGCCATTCTACCGTTATATAGTTCAACTGGGCATGCGTTCTCCGATATATCACTTTGGCGCAAACTTCAGCGTTGCGAGCTCAGCCGCACAATAATCCTAATTGAATTGACCCATCTAGGTCGACACTGGGTGTACGCGCCGCCCAGCTCTATTCTTCTCGCCTCCAAGCTCCAAATGCGCAATGTTGGTAATCCCCATTTCCTCAACATAGGCCGTTAACCGATCATAGTTGAGCCCTACCGCG
>WSTG01001303.1:0-10492 GCA_019616325.1 Ceratobasidium sp. 394 | reverse complement strand
ACTAACCGTGTGATTAGTCTTTAGTCTTCTAATATATCTATACACTGAGTTCTTAATTGATCTTGGTCAACGTATCTACAACTCTTAGCGTATAGGACGCGCTCGCCTCTGACAAGGCTCACGACTGAATACTTAAGAGCTTCTGGCCCTGTCTTCTCCTATTCTAGGTGACTAGTTATAGGAATTATCATACACCTCCAAGGGATCAATTTACACCCGTTAACTAGTAAATCCCTTAAGAGTATCCTTTCCCAGGTTCGCGCATACACCCGGAACCTGATCCCTCACGCACGCGCCTCCGTCTCTAAGTTGGTACCTCCAGCACTTGCGCAAACACTTCAGAAATTACACGACCTATAACAACGAGGAAATCAAAGCCCTCGAGGGAAGCCTCAAGTCCATGAAATTCGGAGAAGGGGACCCCTACGAAGAGATGCCCCCCCTGATTAGCGAGGAACAACTGAAACAGGAAGAGGCGAGGAACGAAGCGGGACCATCGAAACCAAAAGATGGTCCCTTAGAGTGGGAATAGAAGCTATCCGCGAAAGTTTTCCATGTATTGCCCTAGACAAAGAATCCCAAATAGCGTTTGCGGGGTATATCAGACGACTGAGAAACGACATCGGAAACAACAATAAAATCTCTTCACTCACCTCACTACCCGCTCATACTCTTGCTCTAGTCATGTATTCCAACTCACCTTCCCCCACCACCATTACCCAAGTTAGTATCCCCTGGGTAACCGAGTGCATCCGGGAATGGAAGGCAGGAGTACCCCCCGGCTACTGGGGATGCCTTTGTGACATTACGAGGAAGGAGGTCTATGACCTCGTCGCGGCAAGGATGCCAAACAGGGACAAGTTCCGGGACTGGCTGTCCCACAAGGCGCTGGCATGGGCGGAATGCAGGGAGGAGGACACTTCAGTCCTGAGGATCAGGGTCGAAGTGGAACAAATAGAAAGGCATATTTAAAGGAACTAGAACGGACGCTCTCTCTTTGCATGAATATATACCATGTTTATTTTCGCACTACAGAACGGAAAGGAGCATATAAACGACTCGGTTCACCGCGTGGACCCCTACCAGCACCAACGTCCTTCACATGATCATCCAATGCTGTCAATCCGCTCGACCGGTCCTTGAACGCCCACACCCAGGGACCCGAACCCGCACTTCGCATGCGCTTAGAACCACCCCCGGAAGAAGGGCCTTCAGCCTTCCTCTTAACGGGACGTACCCACGGCGCCTCCCCCCCAGAAGTCTCCGAAAGAAAGTTCGAGAGGTCGGGAGTAACCAACCCTGCCCTCTTGGGCGAAGGGGAAGGCAAAAGAGAACGCTCCCAGACAACCTTCTCCTCGTCCTCACAAGCTTTGGACCATCAGCACCAAGATGTAGGATTACTACGAGACGAATTACCGTTGTCTCCCCACCATCGCCAATGACCCTCGCCGACACCACCCTCGAAGTCCTCGAGGGTGGCATCGCAAACAGAATCACAGAAGGGACAATACTCCCCCTCCGGAAACCAATCACAGTGACAATTAAAGGCGTCCCACTGCAGAGTAATAGTACGCATTGAAAAGGAGTAGGATGGGGAGAGTTGTAGCCCGGATAGCGCAACAACGAAGGTCTTTTATCCCAAATAGAGCTTCCCAAAGACCCTTTAATATTACATCAACAAAGGAGGAAAAGCGGAGCCCATCAGAAACTGAAGCCCAAACCCTAATCTTCTATATCTATTACAGAAGGAGACCTACAGGCCGGCCGCCGGTAAGGGTGAGACCGACTAGACCGGCCCCTCTTTTCCACCCTGGCCATATCCAGCTCCCGCCTCGCCTGCGCCAAATCCCGCTCCAGCCCCTCGATCTCCACATCCCGACCCGAAATCGTCCTTTGCGCCGATGCCAGCGCCGAACGCAGAGCATCGTTGTCATCCGACAGCGCGGTGATGCGAGTGGCCATAACCGTTCGCTTAGCCTGAAGGCGGTCCAACTGCGCTTTCAGAGTGGCCTTCTCGGCCAGACACTTGGTATGGTTGGCCGAAATAGTCGGCCGAGAGGAAGTCACCTCCGAAGGAGGCGGTACGGTCGCCTGGAGCTTACACAACTGCTCCTGCTGCACCTTGTAGGCAGCGACGAGACGGGTATGAGCGGCGAGAGTACAAGGCATCAGTGGTACGAGTAGGGAGAGTAGGAGGGGGTGGAGTATCAGCTGAAGACAACGACACCAATACCAGGGCACAAATATATATATGCGTGGGACCACGATAGAATCAGTCACGTGACATGGACCCGCAACAACAATGGATGTGTTAACATTCCAACGTCACGTGACTCGGATTCCCTCTACCGCTCACCCCTATGGATATAACGTTATACCGGAGGGGTCGGAGAGGGGGCACCGACCGAAGCTGACGAAGTGGACACCGGGGGCCCCCGCTTGCGGGGCCGGTGTCACGAGGAACGAAGGGAGGGCACCCCTCGGAGATGCGTCATCACGGTTACAAAGGAAGGAATGTCGTACCACCCCACGTGGAACGATTATCAGGAAGAAATGTCGTACCACCCCGCGTGGAACGACCATTAGGAAGAAGTGTCGTACCACCCAACATGGCGACATGTTATAATCGCGTGAGAAAGGGCGAAAGGACATTCCCTCGCCCTCATCCCCTCCCATAACTTAGACACATGTCGAACACTGCCGCCTTCCGCATCTCTTGCAGAGCCGTGTTGCTAACATGGAGCTCTTTACCAGAGGAACCGACTACGGGTCTAGTAGCCCGCTTCGAAGCCTTCTGCCGTAACCGACCCAACCATTGGCAGACGCTCGCCGTCGTCGAGCAGCACGACCCGGATCAACCCGGCTTCGATCCGGGACGACCTCTACACGTCCACGCACTAACGGTAAGCGTGGAACGGGGACAAGGGTGGAACACCCGTAACCCAAGGTTCTGGGACTTCGAGGGGTCCCACCCCAATATTGCACCGAAGGACATCCGCGAGGGTCCGGGGGGCTGCCCCGCTCGAACGGCCTTCCATTACCTCTGGAAGGATGTGGGGGAGCATGGGGAGGAGATAGAGGACCTCATTGCCGGGGAACTGACGGAAGAATCCCTGGAGAGCATCCTTGTTAAGGGGGCTGGGGGGAAGAGATCTAGGGCCCAGGTACGCCCATATCCCAGCCAGCCACCGTCCCTCGATCACTTACACCAGAGCTCTAGGCCGAGCTAGAGGACGGGCTGGAGATCATAGAGGCGAACTCGAAGGACGAGTTCTACCGGCGATTCAAGCAGCTCCGCCCGTTGCAAATGATGACCGCGTGGAACTCGGTCCACTCGTACGCAGAACATGCGTACAAGGTCGACGTCGGCCTAAGCCCCACCATCCCAGTCGAACTGCCGTACCCGGACGAGCGAGAGCACGTCGATGCGGCGGCACAATGGTTCGAACGGGAGGTACCCCCGAAGGCCCCAGGGAGACGCCACCACATCCTGGTCATCGAGGGGGCAACGGGAACAGGAAAGACGGCCTACGCCAGGTTGAAGGGCTCGCACAGCCGTATGTGCAACGTATGGAACGTCAGCGCCCTCTCCGAGGACGCAGACGTCTGGATACTGGACGATATGGTATCCACAAATGGCAAGTACTCGCTTAAGGTGCTAAGCCAGTACGAGGCCGACTTTACCGGGCGATACAGCCATGTAAAGACAATAAAAGTGCGACCGACGGTAATCCTGGGCAACAGCCGCACAGCGATCATGAAATGTTGGTCGGACATTGAGGGAGATGAGGGAGATGCCTGGGTAGAAGGGAATGTAGACTGGGTCTATGCGGGGAATAGCCCCTTTTTTGTCTTCCCTTAGTAATTATACTCCTTTTCGAGAATCCTCCAAAAAGGACCATATTAAGGGGGGGATAATGTCGTGACCCTCCCAGGGAAGACCCTACTTTTTTCCTATTTTTACGGACTTTAACTGGAGTCGTTCGACTACGCCCAAAGGTCACGTGACCTGTAACCACGTAACGTAACACTGACACTTGGAAATCTCTCTCTGGTAATGCAAGTGTCAGTTGTCACCTGACTAAGCAAAGTCATGTGATCCGTAACTACATAACATAACACTGACACTTGGAAATCTCTCTCTGGTAATGCAAGTGTCAGTTGTCACCTGACTAAGCAAAGTCACATGACCACGACCAGTCATGTGACCCTAGGATTACGAAGCGGCTCTTATAAGATTCGGAGCCGCGCCAATGTCAAGTGTCACTGCACGTGACCCCTAGGCTACACGTGGCCCTTACTGCGGGCTGCGGACTGCGGACTGCGCATTCAGAAATATATAAAGAGGCTCGAACGCAAGATGACGCCCCATCTTGCTTTATCTCGTCTACCACAGCGACTGTAACCTACTTAGCACACGAATACAAACTAGATACTTAGCATTAAAGAACGACCCCAACACTTCGCAGAAGCAGCATACAGAACGACCACTCCTTGAGCCAAGAACCCAGAGCCAGAACAGGTCGCGACACACGGGGTGATCTAACGACCCTCTAGAAAGGAGTTAGGAGGGCGAAGGGGTGAAAGGAGCTCTGTTGAACTGGTAGGGGTGGGGAAGGAAAGTGGTGGAAGAGCTGAAAGCAACACGAAACAGCCTCATGTCACATATCAGACATTCACCAGGCCAGGGGCGTACCCCGGTCACTTCTATTAGGCAGCGCAGCCGAGTAGCTGTACTCAATTCTACGTTTCTCGCGCTCTGAGGGTGGAAAATATATGATATTCGTAATTCATGAGCCAGGTCCGTGGAGGCGCAACACTTCCCGTCCGAGCATGTCCAAATACGGTAATAATGTAAGCTTCGATCAGTCATTTGTCGTGCGCGAACGTCAGTCGAACCCCTTGACAGTGAACTTGATGGTCGATTTGAAGTTGCTGTTTCGAGGGGTATTACACAACAGGTGCAAGCAAAGCAAGAAGCGTTCACGTGATCAGTTGCGTGTGGATGATACACTATGTACTATAGCATACAAATATAATATAGCAAACCACGCATAAAAATCGATGTGCTACTGGATAGAATAAGTGATAAAACAGGTAGTAGGCACAATAGAACGCCTAGTTCGCCCCTGTCAAAGCTCGGGGTCATACATGGCTGTGCCAATCAGTGGTGAATTGCAAGTGATTCGGGCAAAGCACACGCATTGATTCTCCACTAACGAGGGGTACACTACCAAGGGGTCCAACTATACCTCCGGGATTCAGGGGTCTCATGAGACCTCCGGAGCGCTGGAGCGCTTGGAGATAGAGTCTAACGTGGAGCGGCCTTTCCACGGTGTCACCCGCGTTCTATCTGTGGTTGTACAGTGGATCGGAGAACGGGTGACGTACCAGTCGGGTGCGGTGTGGCACCTCCAAGCATGTATGCTAAGCGAGCGCGCAACTGTCCTTTGTCGTTGAGTTATGGTGTATGCTGTAGCTAGTTGCATATTCGGCCGTGCATTTATCGGTTTGGCTAGTCTAGAAAGCAACTTGCCTCGCGAAATCTGTTCAAGATAAGCCTGGTCCATCCAGTTCGAGAGCACAGGAGACCCGGTGACTACTAGCCGACGCACAGAGTTAGAGTTCTACAGATTGTTAACTCTGAAGTTTCTGTGACAAATAAACGGGATTGTTCACCCTGATGTGATAAAACCATAAACCTCTGGCGAGAACCAAGCGAATACCTCAGCACGACAAATTAGGAGCACGAGACATCTTCGGCACGTGACCGAATGTACCGAGATGAGCTGCCTCGACACAACTTATCCCACACTCGACTTTCGATTCCCACACCTACACTCGACCACCACCCCGCAGGTCCCTACAATCGCCCTCGACACCCCCCACATCGCCGACGACACCGACGGCGGCCGAGACACCTCCCATCTGGTCGCCACCGACGTCATCGGCCGGCGATTGATTAGCTGGGGACTAGTTAAATAGCCTCGGTGTTGCTCCACCCTGGGCTAGACTGCCAACCCCCCACGACCTAATTACCCCAAATTTAATTTCGAGAAAAGGCCAGGCGTGGACTGGTGGTCGATACAATGGTGCAGCCCGACAACCGGCTGCTCACCAACCTGATCAAGTGCGAAAAGGAGCACCACTCGGCTCTCCTTGCGCTCCTTGTTCGTTCTCACACGTCACTGGCGGCGCTTTCGGCGTATGCGTCGACGGCTGCGCCTCCTGTTGCCCAGGCCTTGCTTGGTGAGTTTGGTTCGTCCATGTTGGTGCTAGAGTTGACGTGTGAGTTGGTTGGAAGGTTGTATACAGGCTTTTGCGGCTGCGGATGAAGGATTGCGGGGGTACGCTGCTGCGCTTGAGGGATGGAAGGAAGAGTTGAAAGAAGTGCGACGGGTCGAGGACGAGGTCAAGGCTGTTGTGAGAGACAAGGAGATTCTGTACGTCGATCCCCCTTTACGCCCCCTCTTCTCGGCTAATCCTATTTCGATGTTTCTAGCGTCGGTCGTCTTATCAAAGCCAGTAAACAAAAGATCCCGACGTCTTCACTCCAAGCCGGACCAGCTCCCATCCCAAACGCCTCATACCTCGCCCCATCCTCGCCATCCTCCTCTTCCTTTTCCCTCCCATCCACATCCCAACCCTACGCTCAAGCCGGATACCAATATACACCCACCCCACACGCAACGCAACACATCAACTCGAAACTTGCCCTCGCTCAACGAGAACTACACGCGTGCGAGGCGCATCTGGCCGGCAAAGAGGCCGAGTTGGCGGAAGTGAGGCGGAGTGCGTTGACCGAGGGGATGGCGAGGCGGTGTCGAGCCATGGCGGAAGTTGGACTGGTTTGGAGGGAGAGAGGCGAGCAGGGGATGGGGGCGTTGGAAGAGTTGGGGCGCGAGGCTGCGGGTGGTGAGTTGCTTTGCTTGTGCTCGGCTCGGTTGATTTTTTCTGTTGTGTGATTGGACTTGACGTTCGATCTCGTGTTGGATCAATTCGGTTCCGATCTCGATTCGAACTTGACCTTTTCTGATCATCTGCTTTTATGCTCTATTAATCCTGATATAGAACGATCTGCTGACAACGCTTCGTTCTACAGCGCCTCCACCAGCCCCACCACACACGTACAACCCCCCTCATCGTCGCTCTGCATCCTACTCGTCACACGCTTCTTCGCTTGCACCCTCGCACTCGGCATCACAATACCAACGGGCTCACTCTCCATTTGGTCACCAACGCTCTCAATCTCCTTTTAACCTCCCGCGCTCAACATCGCCATTTAACAATGGACCAGGGACATACCAAACCTTGGGCGGCGGGTATCAACACTCTCATCCTTTGCCCTCGTTACCAGAACGTGATAGCTGGCACGGAGAAACGGACAGGAACCGAGAACGACCAGCGACGTACCATCCACCCTCGGACGAGCGTCGACCAATGTCCACACTTGACGACCGCCGCCCCATGTCTCTCCACACAGACGAGCGTCGGCCTATTTCTTCACTCGAGCTCAGATTACCCGATACTGTTGAACTGGATATCCCGCCCCCGCATTCGATTGGCGAGCATCATGCCGAGTTTATACCACTTGGACGACCGGTGAGCTCGATGGGGCATGCTGGGGTGGGTGATGCAGGTTCTGGGACCACGGGTCGGTGGGGAGATGATAGCAGCGATGAAGGCGACGAGACCTTTAGAGTCGTCGAGAACGAGCGGTGGACTGGACGGCGGGACGACGCCAGTGGATTCGAAGAAGAAGTCGATCCAGAAATCCTGAGAGCAGTAGAAAAAATGGGAATGGTCGTTCCGCCAAAGGATAAACCCAAAGCTGTGCGTTCTCGCAATTCTTCCTATTCATCTTGCGAAAATGTTGAGTTCTGACGACCTAGGCACGCCAGCCGCCTACTCCGCCTGCCACGGCCTCGCCTACGTCTAGCCCTGTTGCGTTGCCTGATTTGAAGATTGTCGAGGCTACGCCGCAGAGGGGCGAGAGTGGGAAAAAGGCCAAGGCGGGGGATAGGCCCAAGCGCAAGGGTACGAAGAGGAAGGAAAAGGATGGGAGCTTGTTGACTGCGCGGGGTGCGGAGGTTGGGGCTGCTGCGACCGCTCCTGGGATTGTCGGGGCTGCTACGGCCGCTCCTGTTGCTGAGGAGCCTAGACCGGTCCCGACGCCGACTGTTTCTGCGCCGGCCCCTGTTCCGGCTGTACGACCTGCTGTGTCTAGGGCTACTCAGGCTCCCGCGCCGACCCCGGCGGCCGTACCTGAACCTGCCGCACCTGTTGCGCCGGTTACGACGCCATTCGTGACTGCGCCCGCTCCCCAACCAAGTAGTCCTCGACCCGCTCAACAACCCATTCAGCCGATACAGCAACCCGAGCCAGTCGTCCAATCATTCGAACCCGAACCCCTTCAAGACACCACCGTCGGCTCGGCGACCCTCGTAAAGGATGACGTCATCCAGGGTGGATCAGCGGAGAACGCAGATAAGCTCGAGAGTCGACCTCGTGGACTAGACCTTGACACGGACGATCTCGGCTCTGCCTTTGCTGCGACAACTGACGAGACTGCTCCTGTGGCGCCTCTCCCTGACTCTGCTGCGGCGAAACAGCCTCTCCCCGACACTTCTATGGCGACGACTACGACGACGGCTCCTCCCCCCGCGCCTGTCCGGGTTCCGACACCCGTTTCGGCAAAGCCTAAAACGACTAAACACCGAATGACGGCTTCTGCAGCTGAACCCCTCGTGCGAGATCCCTCTCGCGCCAAATCGACGAGCAAGCGCCGGACCGCGGGTGGGGTGGAAAGCGCAGGCGAGACGAGCGGGACGGACCGCAACGCACGGAGCAAGTCGACCAAGAAGAAGAAGAGTGCACGTCCTGCGCGCGGGGCCAGCGCAGAAGAGCGCGCCGACTTGGCTGCGATGCTTCGAGACTCTGATGCGTCTGCTCCGCACGTGCATTTCCCCGCCGCGGGTGGAATGTACGTGGCTACTGCGCCACCACCGCCCAAGCCCTCTGGTACACTTTTCTTGCCCTCGACTGGAGGTGGAGGGTCAACGCGGTCGGATGTCGGGCCTGTGAGGGCAAACCATTTCGATGTTGTCCCGCCGTCGCCTGTCACGTCCGTGCACCATGGTCGGTCTGCGTCT
This sequence comes from Ceratobasidium sp. 394, assembly GCA_019616325.1. Taxonomy (NCBI): domain Eukaryota; kingdom Fungi; phylum Basidiomycota; class Agaricomycetes; order Cantharellales; family Ceratobasidiaceae; genus Ceratobasidium; species Ceratobasidium sp. 394. The sequence goes on along the minus strand of WSTG01001303.1, from coordinate 1,340 downwards.
GGTTCGACTTCGTTTTTCGGACGTGTAGCTGGGCTATTTGGGCGAAAGAAACATTCGGGAGACACGTTTGGCTCGTCGGGGAGCTCTGCCTGGCGTACTCGTACAGACGCACACATCTCGCGTGCACAGACTAGAGACGATTCGTCCTCGGACGAACATACTCCCGGGAACCTTGTCACCGTTACCAACGTTACTACCCCTGCCGGTCGGTTAGCCGCAGTCGATAATGTACCCAGCTCTCCCAAACGGGGGCTAGGACGTAGGTTGACCAAGGCTGATCGTGGACAGACCTTGCGCGTCGGTCCACCTCCCGAGTCCCCAAGCCGCACGCGCAAGTCGTCATCGATGGACAGAGAAGAACGGTTCGAGCCTGCGAGTCCAGGGAAAAAGACCAAATCGAAAAAGGCCCAGTCTCAGTCGGTCGATGGGGGAGGGTTGAGCCGCAAGGGAAGCTTGAAGAGCACGACTAGCGAGCCTGTCAGAGCGGCTTCGAGGGCTTCTGGGTCCGATGCCAGAGGACGAGATCGTGGGGCGGCTAGCTTGATGGCACTTGTTGAGGACCCGGCCCCTCCTGCACTCGTTCTCCCGTCTACACTCGGCGCTCGCCGGGATGATTCGCCTGTGCGGTCTCGGTCGCCCCAGTCTTTGTTGAGTGTTCCCCCGGCGAGGGCTGTCTCGCCCACGAGGACCGCTGCGCCAAAACCGGTCCGCGCGACTTCGCCGATGCCGCTCAAGAGCGCAATGCGGAATACTACCCCGTCCCCGATGCCTCATGTCACCTCTCCCACTCATGTTGTCTCTCCAACATCTCCCATTCACGCCGCCTCTCCAACGGTTGCCTCGCCAACTCACGTTTCATCGCCAACGCTCGCTGCGCCATCTCCTGTCGTTGCACCCTCCCCACGTGATAGTCTAGCCGAGTCGGTGTACGAAACAGGCGAAGAGGATTTCGAAGACGCGAGCGACGGCGAAGGTGTAAAGAGCGACATCACCGCTGCTCCTCTCGCCTTCAAACCCGCACCTATCCTTACGCCAACATCCCACGGCACAGCTCTCGCAGCATTCAAAGACACCATCAGCGCACCGCTCTCAGACGCAACAGGTTCAGTCTCGACAACCCAACCCGCCCGACGCAAATCCGTCCGAATCAATCCCGACCCGCCCAAGATGAGCGCCACGCCGTCTGGAACTCCCGCCATGGAGCTGGACGAAGAGCCTCGGTGGGCACCGCCGGAGCAAGTCGCAGGAGGAGGGTGGAGGACTCGGATTGGACGCGGTTGGGAAGATAGTAGTGAAGAGTCTGGAGAGGACGAGTATGAAAAGGTTCGGCAGGCGTTGGC
>WSTG01001302.1:0-10494 GCA_019616325.1 Ceratobasidium sp. 394 | reverse complement strand
AGTGCAAGATTGTGAAATTTGCGCGCAGACTCTGTTATTTGTCCAAGGTCAAGAAGATCTTCAAGGAGGTGTGTGTCAAGAAGGAGGTTGAGACACCACACAACATGCGGCGTGACCAGAAAATGCACTGGAATTCGACCAGTGATATGAGTGGTGACATGAAACGAACCTTCCCCGCCATGTAATTAGCAATTTGGTTTTTTCTTTCAATTTATCAATTTTTATGTGTCGTATCAGTGTTGTCGTGACCTGTTCTGATTCCGTGGTTCTTGGCTCAAGGAGTGGTCGTTCTGTTTTGTTACTGCCTCTACGAGGTTCTAATGTCGTTTATATGCTAAAGCTCTGTTTGTATTCGCGTGTTCTAAGTGTGTTACAAGTCACTGTGGTGGACGAGATAAAGCAAGATGGGACGCCATCTTGCTTCCTCTTATTCTTATATACATAGGGTTTCCGCAGTCCGCAGTCCGTAGTCCGTAGTCCGTAGTCCGCAGTCTGTCGTTTGTAATACTCATGATCACGTGCTGGAGGCTAGGGTTGGCGTGGCTCCAAATCTTATAGGAGCCGCTTCGTAATCCAAGGGTCACGTGATGTGCTGACTAAGTGGAGGCGGAGGCGGCATTACCAGAGAGAGATTTACCTGCCTCTGCATTACGTTACGGTGGTTACGGGTCACGTGACCTGGGGTTTGACTTAGACGGTAACGGCTAAGTCCCGAAAAATAAGGAAAATGTGGATCTTCCCTGGGCGGGTCACAACATTATCCCCCCTTTAATACGCCCTTTGTGGAGGATTCTCGAAAAGGCGTAGAATTCACTAAGGGAAGACAAAGAAGGGACTATTCCCCGCATAAACCCAGTCAACATTTCCCTCGACCCAGGCCTCCCCTTCCTCTCCTTCGATGTCCGACCAGCATTTCATGATCGCCGCGCGGCTATTGCCCAGGATCACGGTCGGTCGTACCTTCATCGTCTTCACGTGGCTGTACCGGCTGGTGAAGTCGGCCTCGTACTGGCTCAGTGCCTTGAGCGAGTACTTCCCGTTCGTGTGGACCATGTCGTCCAGGATCCACACATTTGCGTCCTCGGAGAGCGCCCCAACGTTCCAGACGTTGCACATTCGGCTGTGCGTCCCCTTGGATCGCGCAAATGCCGTTTTTCTGGTACCGGTCTCCCCTTCCATTACCAGTATCCGGTGCCGCCTCCCCGGCGCCTTCAGGGGAACCTCCCGCTCGAACCATCGTTCGGCCTGCTCAATGTGGTCCCTCAGAACCGGAGCGGGGAGCTCGATGGGTATAGCCGGGAGTAGGCCGGCGTCCTCCTTGTATGTGTACTCGGCGTAGGCACGTACCGAGTTCCACGCCGTCGTGAGCTGCAGGGGTCGCAGCTTTTTGTATCGCCCGTAGAAGTCCTCCTTCGACTCCGCGGCGATGATCTCCAGGCCGTCTTCGAGTTCAGCCTGCGCCCAGGACCTTTTCCCGCCCCTCCCCTTCACCAATATCTCCTCCATTGCTTCTTCCGTGAGTTCTCCTGCCATCAACTCCTCCACCTCCTCCCCATTCACGCTCACGTCCTTCCACAGGTAGTGGAAGGCCACCCGCGTCGGGTTTCCGCCGGGACCGTCGCATAGGTCCTTTGGGGCAATGTTGGGGTGTACCCCCTCGAAGTCCCAGAAACGGGAGCCCCGGACATTCCACCCGTTCTTCCGGGGGGCGCTTATTGACAAGGCGTGTACGTGGAGGGGCCGCTCCGGGTCGAAATCCGGCTGCTCCGGGTCGTGTCGTTCGACCACGGCCAATGTTTGCCAATGGTTCGGCCGGGACCTGCAGAAGGCCTCGAACCTGGCTACCAGCCCGGCAGTGGGTTCCTCGCGTAGTTTGCTCCAGGTGATGAAGACCGCCCTGGAGAAGACGCGGAAGGGTTGGTTGGTGGGCTGGGAAGAGCTGGCTTGGGACATGTCAAGGTTCTGTGGTGGAGGGGCGTGGTTAGTCTGTGTTCTCTGATCTGTTCCTTATTATATCCCGGGGTCCTTCCCAGGCGTAGAGACATTCTTTTCGGCGGCCGAGGCATTCCTTCGGCCGCCGAGGTGTTCCTTCGGCCGCCGAGGTGTTCTTTCAGCCGCCGAGACATTCTTTCGGCCGCCAAGGCATTCTTTCGGCCGCCGAGGCATTCTTTCGGCCGCCGAGACATTCTTTGGATTGCCTGGGCGTTTTGTATGTCGCATCTCCGAGGGGTGCCCTCCCTTCGCTCCTCCGTGCCACCGGCCCCCGGTGGTCACTGCGTCGACTACGGTCGGTGCCCCCTCTCCGACCCCTCCGGTATAATGGTGTATGATATTATCGTGTGTGAAGGTTAGCCCGACCAAGGGTCTTAACCATCATTGGATCGGCCATAGTTACCCGGTTCGCGTGATTTGGGTTTGATGCTTTGTTGTTCCGATGCTCTTGGTCACGTGGTCCCTTGGGGTTACTGGGCCCTCTTTCGCATATATATTCCGGTGTCTCCGTCCAATAGCTCGTATCTCTAGTTAACGTTCTCACCCTTCTCCCTACCCATCCTACTCGCGTTAACTATGCCCTGCACCATCGCTGCGCACGCCCAACTCGTTGCCGCCTACAAGGTGCAACAGGAGCAATTGTGTCGCCTACAGGCGACTGTGGTTCCTGCCTTGGAGGCCACCTCTTCCCGGCCGACTATATTGGCCAACCATACCAAATGTTTGGCCAAGAAGGCCGAACTGAAGGCTCATCTGGATCGTATTCAGGCGAAGTGGGCGGCCATGGCCACTCGCATTACTTCGTTGTCGGACGACAACGACACTCTGCGCGCCGCGCTCTCGTCGGCGCAGAAGGTTATCTCCGGTCGAGACGTGGAGATAGAAGGGTTGGAGAGGGAGTTGGTGCGGGTGAGGCGAGAATTGGAGGTGGTCAGGGGTGAGAGGGGAGGTTGGGCCAGTCGGACCCACCCTTATCGCCAACAGGCTTGGCGGTCCCCTTCTGTTATCGATATAGAAGATTAGGGTCCGGGTTATTTGTATCGCTTCTAGAATAGATCTTTCCTTCCTTTGTTCGTGTGAGGCGTGGAGATTCTAAGGGTTCGTGGGATCCGTGTGAAGGATAAAGGCGAAGGGTGTAGTGGTAGTAGGCCCGCATCCCTCCCTTCTTCTAAGCACCATGCGCACTCTTACTCTTCAATGGGACGTCTTCAGTTGTCATTGCGACTGGTTTCCCGAAGGGGAGTACTGCCCCTTTTGTAATTCCGTGTGTGATGCCACCCTCGAGGATTTCGAGGGTGGTGTCAGTGAGGGTCTTTGGCGTTGGTGGGGTGACGCCGGTGAGCCTTCCCTTGCTTGGTTCTTCTTGTTCTAATGTTCGCTAGGCTGTGAGGACGAGGAGAAGGTTCGGTGGGAGCGCTCTCCGTCGCCTTCTCCGCCGCCGAATAAAGGGAAGGGCGCTGCGCCTACCCTTACGAACTTCCTCGCGGAAACATCAGGAGGAGAGGCGCCGTGGGTGCGTCCTGTGAAGAGAAAGGCCGAGGGTCCTCCTTCGGGGTGCAACCCCAAAAGGCCTCGCGTCGGGGAAGTGTCGTCTTCACGTTTGGGTCCTTGGGCGTGGACGTACCACAATCGTGAGAGCGGGTTGGTTATGTTGGACCCTCGCGTGAGAGATGTAGGGTCTGGCGTGGGATCTCGGGGTGAACCGAGTCGCTTGTATGCCCCTTTCTGTCCTGTAGTGAAAAAATAGGGTTCTTGGGCTATACAAAAATTATATACACCGTGTATAATTGTTTTCGTCCCCAGGCTCCCTAAGATCTTTCTTCTACCCATTCCACCTCGACCTTAACCTTCAGGACCGTCACGTCCTCCTCCCTACATTCCACCTAGGCCAGTGCTTTATGGGACAGCCAATCCCGGAATTCGTCCCTGCTCGGCATTCTCGCCGCGACGAGGTCGTAGACCTCCTTCTCCGTGATTTCACGGAGGCATCCCCAATAGCCTCGGGGGACTCCTGCCTTCCATTCGCGAATGCAGTCTGTCACCCACGTAATCGCGACGCAGGTAGTGGTGGTAGGGGAGGGTGAGTTAGAGTACATGTTGGTGGTTAGGCGTGTGTATGAGAGTATAGAGAGGTAGTGCGCCTTTGATGGCGGTCCTGTCGTTTCTCACATCCTTTTATAGAGCCTAGCACATCTATTGTTTCTCATTTGCTATTGGTGACATGAGGTAGGAAATTTGCGGTCGGCTTCTATTCCCACTCGGCAGGACCCTCGTATCGTTGAGAGGTCCCTGTAAGCCCTTGGGTGGGAATCTCGCTCTTCCCTTCCTCCTCTATTGGGTACAACTCCCCTTTGCTTATCAAGGGGGGCATTCCGTCGTAGGGGTCTTCAGTTTTGAAGGTCATGGACTTGAGACTTCCTTCTAGAGCCCTCATGTTCTCCTCCGCTTCTCATAGGTGTAGCCAGGTGGTGAAATCCAGTAAAGTTGCTTCCTTCGCGGCGATTAGGCGGTACATTTCCTCTTCAGCTAGATGGGATAGCGCGCCCCAGAAGGGTGTGGGTTCCAGTTTGGCGAGGCGTTCCAGTTCGCTGTTTACCCTTTCTCTGACTATACCCGAGAGTTCCCATTCTTCCTCTAGTTTCCTCTGTCGGCGGGCTTCATCTGACCTCTTCCGTTTTACCGCTTTGATTAGGGCGTCGACATTCCCAGCTACTAGTCCCTCCATCACGTACATCCTTGTGCTTCTAAGCTTGGTCTTGGACTTGGGGGCTCCGGCGTGGCACCATCATAGCGGGCCTCGAATAGGGTCGTAATACCAGTCCTCGTGGACTTGACCCTGTGCAGGGTCGTAGCGAGTTTGGGGAACCCAGTAGCTTATATCTCGATCCCTCGTGGGGATATGGTCTAGTATGGACCCTGGTAGCAATCTATTCGCATAGCTCTGTGCTTCAATGAGGAGATCTTGTGCCGTCCTTGAATGCGGGGGAGGGGCCCCGCTCTCTCGGATGAATCTATCGGCAAGTGTCCGGTCGGCGGGCAGGTAGTTGTAGTGGTAGGACATGTGAGGATGTGCGTGGGGAGTTCCTCAGCGGGTTTGTCCTTTGGGCGTTCTCTTGTTCTTCTTATATACCTTGCCCTGTTTTTGTTTGGGCTTGCTAGTTGCCGGTAGAGCTGTGTCGCTCCGTTGCTCCCATTGGCCTGGCATGGGGGCAGAGTCATCTCGTGAGTGCAAGTCATCGAGCAACTCATCCATTCCAGCGAACTTTTCGCTAGACTCCCAGGAATCTTCCGAGGGGTCGTATCCTGTCCATCGGATTAGATACTGCGGCTTCTCGCCATTCATCCGCCAATCCAGTATCTGTTCCACGTTGTATTCTTCTTCTCCTGATTCCGTGATGATGGGGGCCATTTTCGGTTGTATCCTGTCAAAGTCGGTGTCTGACACTACTGGTGACAGGAGTCCGATGTGAAAAACATTGTGAATCTTCATGGAGGGCGGAAGTTCTAATCGATAAGCGTGTGAAGATATCTTTTCGGTGATGGTAAAGGGACCACCGCTTCGGTTGTCTAGTTTCTTTGATGGTCGCTTTGACCTTATGTTAGCGAGGGATAGCCAGACCTTCTGTCCTACTTCGAGTTCCTTAGTTGGTTTCGTCTCTTCCCTTCATATCTCCATAGAGGCTTTGGCTTCGTCCCATATCCATTGCATGGAGAGTGTCTTGGAGACTGCCGTTGGGCTATCTCCGTCGTCTGCTGGTTCCGATTTGGGCTCAATAACCCAGTCAGGGTCTAGTCCGTAAACAACTTGGAAGGCCGACAACCCTGTGGCCTGGTTCTTATGGTTGTTATGGCAAAATTCGGCTATGGGTAGGTAGTCCACCCAGTCATTTTGTTGATATCCACAGAAGGTTCTGAGGTATCCTTCTACCCACTGGTTCGTTCTTTCAGATAGCCCATCAGTCTGTGCATGGTAGGCCGTGGAGAAACTCGGCTGTATTCCGAGTTTCTTATAAAGGGTTCTGATGAAATTGTTATTGAAGACCCTGCCTCGGTCTGATACCGTCGATTTTGGGGTACCGTGTAGTCTCCATACTTCTCTAATGAACAGTTCCGCCATTTCTTCGGCAGAGATTGTTTCTCGGCAGGGTATGAAGTGCGCCTGCCTCGAGAAGTGGTCCACTACCGTCAGGATACTGTCGTATCCCTTTGACGGGGGTAGCTTCATGATGAGGTCGTACTCAATAGCTTTCCAGGGTTTGTTTGGGATGTCTAGTGGTTTCTGTTGGACTGTCGTATTATGGGGCTTGGCCCTTCTGCAGACTCGACAGGAGTTGACGAATCGGTTCACTTGGGCTTTCATTCCTGGCCAGTAATATCCCTTCTTAACTAAGTCTAGGGTTCGGGCCTGGCCCTGATGGCCAGCGATTTTGGAATCGTGATAGGTTTCTAACAGGTTCCTCCTTATGTCCTTATCCTCGGGTACGTATATTCATCCCTTGTACCATAGGAGGTCCTCTCTCCATTCGTACTTATCAAACTGCTTCCTAACTGAAGGGGGTAGTTGGTCCTTGTTCCGAGTGCTGGAGATCAATTCAGTTAGTGAAGGGTCATCAAGTTGGGCCTCTCTGATGTCCTGTATCAGGTCTATCTTCATGGATGCGTTGAATCCAATAAACTTTTCGGTAGGTAGCATGACCATTGGCGGGTTAGGTACATCGTTGTGGTCATGTCTTCTAGAAAGTGCGTCCGGCTGGGTGGACATTTTCCCAGGTCTATAAACAATGTGGAAGTTAAAGGCCCCTAGCAAGGTGTGCCACCTTGCGTGTCTCCTGTTCCAGACTTGGGCTTCTTGCCAGTATTGCAGGTTCTGGTGGTCTGTGTATACCGTGACCGGAATGATTGTTCCTTCCAAGTATAGCCTCCATTCCAGAAGGGACTGGATTATTGCTAGTAACTCTTTGTCGTGAGTATCATAATTCCTTTCTGGGGGGGTGAAACCTCTGGACATAAAGGCTATAGGGTGCATTCTATCGTCATCTCCCTTCTGGCTCAGTATGGCTCCCATGGCGACGCCTGAGGCGTCCGTTTCTAAGTAGTACAGCTTCTCTGGGTTCGGATGTATTAGAACCGGTTGTAAGCTGATTCTCCTTTTGATCTTGGTGAAGGCTTCTTCGTGATTTGTGGACCATTCCCATTTTGTATCTTTTCGTGTAAGTTCGGTAAGTGGTTTTGCTATTTTACTGAAATCCTGGACAAATCTCCTGTAAAAGTTAGCGAATCCTAGAAAGGACTGTCGTTGTTTGACGGTGGTTGGTGGCTTCCATTCTTCTATTGCTTGGACCTTTTTCTTTTCCATGGAGATCCCTTCTGGCGAGACAACTATTCCGATGAAATCCGTGGTGGTGGTGTAAAAGTTACACTTATGAGGTTTAAGGAAGAGGTGGTTCGCCCTTAATCGGCGGAGGACTTCTCGAAGGTGTTCGGTATGCTCTTCTACGTCGGAGGAAAAGACCACTATATCATCCATGTACATGACCATAGTAACGTCGATAAGGTCGTGGAAGATATAGTTCATGAGCCGTTGGAATGTGGCTGGACCGTTCCTGATCCCGAATGGCATCACTAGGTACTCGAAAAGGCCTTCCTTGGTTCTGAAGGCGGTTTTCCATTCATCCCCTTCCCTGATCCTGATATTGTTGAAATCCCACTGAATATCCATCTTTGAGAAGATTTTTGCTTCCTTGAATTTCTCTATCAGATCCGCCTGAACGGGCATTGGAAATTGATCCGGTTTGGTGATAGCGTTCAGTTTTCAGTAATCCACGACTAGCCGCAGTCCCTCGTCAGCTTTCTTGACGTAGAAGCATGGGGCGGCTATACTGGAAGAACTAGGTCTTATTTTTCCGTCTTTGAGCTCCTTATCTAAGTATTCCTTGAGTGCTCTGGATTTGATAGGTGACATTGGGTATGTCTTAGCCGGCTTCGGCAACTCGGCGCCTTCCTGAAATTCTATACTGCAGTCGTATGATCTGTATTCTGGGAGTTCGCTGAACCCCTCTTCCTGGAAAAGATCTATGAAATCGGTGATACTCTCGGGTATCGTCGGCTCGTCTTGAAGCCTTGCTTCCTTGCCTTGGGTCTCTTCCTGGTAGGTGATGCTTAGGTCGCTCCAATCGATAATTGGTTTAACGTTCCGTAGCCAATCCTGTCCTAATATAAGTTCTGTGTCCCCTAGGGACAGTATGTAGAAGTCGCAGTCGAGCGTCTTCCCTTCTACGTCTATCCTCAGGGTAGCCTTCTTTGTAATCGGCTCTTCCACTTCCTTTCCATCAATAGCTATCACCTTCTTTGGGAAGCGAAGTGGTTCTGTTATCACCCCTTTCTCTTCCGCGTAGTCTATGTCCATAAAGTTCCTTGTAGATCCGGAGTCGATTAGAGTCTTTACTGGGTCCATGATTCCCTCCACCGCGATGTATATCATTGATTGGTTATCTGATTTCTTGAGGTAACATACATGCGGTGGAGTCTGTTTCTCGGGACGCCCGGACATGGCCGCCGGGTCCCTTACTCGTTTTCCGAGTCTGATGAGTATTCCGATGGCGTCTTGGCCGCCTTACCCTTGACGGCGTCTGTGTTAGGGTTCACATCATAGGTCCACTTGCCCTTACAGTGTTTTATCATGTGTCCGGGCTTCGCACATTTTAGACAAAGACCCTTATCTCGTCGTCGCTTCTTTTCTTCGTCAGGGATTTTGACTATGCTCGAGGTGGTGGGCTTGGATACAATGGCGGCCTTGCCGCAATCCGTATTGGACGTATTATGGCTACTCCGGTCCTGGTTCTCCTTCTTATGGCCGTTCCGCGAGTTGGTGAAGACCATATCGTCGGCTTTGCCTGCGAAGATTACCCAGTTATCGAGCGTCCAGTTGTCGGTACTGGAGCCGGAATAGATAGCCATCCTAGTCACTTCCGCTTGCACCTCCGGTTTCAGTCCCTCTTTAAACTGATCTATGAGTGCTTCCTCGTTCCAGTTGACCTCAAGGGCCAATGTTCGGAAGTTGGTGGCGTAATCCTGCGCGCTCTTGGTTTGTTTAAGGATTGATAATTCCCTGACCGCCTTTTCCTTTTTGACGGGATCTGCGAATGAGTCAAGGAAGGCTTTCCTGAACATTTGCCAGTTTTGGAAGAACTTGTGGTTCTCGTTTTGAAGAAGCTTTTGGAGCAATGGTTGGGCCCAATCATCGGCCTTCCCTTCTGCCATATTGGTGAGCATATTCCAGATCTTTCTAGTGTCGTCAATGGCGAAGTCTTCATAATCTGCGAAGTGGGCTTCCATTTTGGTGAGGAATGCTTCCGCTTCCCTTCCCCTTTTCCCATTGAATTTGTCCGGTCGCCTGGCCCTTGCCTCCTTAGGTATACTAGGCTTCCTTGGCGCCGGGCTCGGGCTCCGTTCGGATGGGCTGGGGGCTCGGAAAGAGGCTCGCCTACACGTTGTGCGTTCCGGGATCCTAGCTGTGGATTCTGCTTGTGGATCGCCTAAAGGAATTGTGCGTTCTAATCCTCGTTCCGGTGTGGTATACACTGCTCCCCAGACGGGTTCCCATGCCCTTCGTGCCGGTGGTTCGTGTTCCTCTCGTGTGGTTTGGGATCCCCGATCCTCTACTACCTGCATGAGCTCCTCAATGGTATCTAGCTTAATCCCCTGGGACCTAAGGACGTCATTGATGGCCTTCAGGGAGTCGTTCAGGCCTCGATCGTCGGCACCTGAGCTGGACTCCTTTTGTGCGGCATCTATGGTTTCCTATACTCTGGTTATTCTCGCGTTTATATCTTTAAGGACTCGGTCAAGTGCTGTGTCCATGGCAACAAGGGTTCCGCTTTGGGTTTGCATTTGCTCCTGCACCCTCTGGGTGTTAGCGGCAATGAGATTTGTATCCCTTTCTACCCTTTTGAGACCACTTTGGAGGTTTGCTTCTTGCCGTGTCCCTTGCGTGTGGATTAACCCTGTGGTCTGATACGTGGCGGTTATTCCCTGTGACAGGCTAGTCTGTAATGTCTTAAGTCCCTTTCCCAGGGCGAGAATCATTTGTTGGACTGCCTCTGTGTTGACGACTCGTGGCTGTTGTGTCGGGATCAGAGACTGGGGGGGTTGTGCCCCCGTAGCCGTGGCGTCCTGGTCTGCAGGAATCCCTGCTGGGTCTGCAATTGGGGTGTGGGTCAGGTAGTCGGAGACTACTCGTGTCATATCATCCACCGCTAGGAGTGATTCGTCCCCTTCCGTGGGAGGGGGATCGAATAGGAGGCCTCCTGGCATGATTCGACTAGGATCGGGCTCTTGGGCCTCAATATGTACGAAGGTCGGGGGGTCCAGTGGCAGTACCGTTCTGGACCTCACTGGGTCTGGTAGTAGCCCGAGTAGGGGTGGCGCCCCCTCCGCTCGGCTACTGGTTCTAGTTACTGGTTTACTCATGTTCGTTTTCTAATTCCACTGGTTGAGCAATAA
>WSTG01001301.1:0-10496 GCA_019616325.1 Ceratobasidium sp. 394 | reverse complement strand
ATTGCCAAAGATTGTAGGCAGTTCATAGTAACCGGGACATCACTCTCCTGGTTGGTCGCCTGATGAGTTGATGTACATGTCAGCAAGTACCAAGATGCGAAGCCTAGGATCGTCGGTAAATAGGGCCCGCGCTCCGGAGATACTCATATCTCCGGAATGCACTCTATCACCTACGAGCATCAGGAGCATCCGGTATTATGCTCCGGAGCGCTCAGGAGCTCACCGTGTGCAATCAGGAGACCGAGCACATGGCTCCGGATATTGACTCGGATGCTCGCCAAGCTTACCGGGTTCCTGAGACCCAGGAGCCGATCTTCGCAACTCGTGAGAACCACTCGGGACCTCACGATGCCTCCTAAGCATGGTAAATGAGGCAAATGTATTGGGTGTGCGGTTCAGACTGAGGTTACCAAAGAACGTGTTGCATTACAAGCGTGAGGGATACAGAACAAAATATGTAAGATGAGCAGAAAATGGCACGGTGCAGGAGAGCCAGGGCTCGCCGCGGTTCTTGGTCAAGAAACGCCCTCATGGACCTTGTGTGAACTTGGTGCGGGTAAGAGTCTCGGGCAAATCGGTACTGTTCTCGAAGGATTCAACCTCGGGCTCGGTCAGCACCTGGAGGGCATACACTTGCCTTCTTGAGCGTGGAAATGGCGCGCTGGTTCCTGGAACGGTGTCAGCCTTCTGCTTGTACTCGCGGGTACAGCACTCGACGATGCAGGTTATAGTTCTCACCATGGATAGATACCCTGACAGTAGCTAAGACTTCGAATGCACCGTTGTCGAGAGATAAGAGCAAGACGCCAAAAGTTCCTCCACCAAGGTTGTAGACGATAATCGGGGGCTTGCTGCCCTTGTTGTCAAGACCATGAGTGATTGCGGGAGCAGCAGGCTCTTAGAAATACGGAAAACGGTGAGACCGGCAAAGACAGTAGTAATAATGGTGAGAACGAGTACGACGGGAGAGCACAAAGGAGCTTGGATGACGGGGCAGAAACGGCGAGGGTAAGGGGCGAACCATCGACATGGGATACGTGGCGTCTGCATCCAGTTAGAGGAACGGTTGGCGGGTCAGCGAGAGAAAGCGCGCGGAGAAGTCAAGTGGACTTACGGAGCTCATTGGTTCTGCCGCCCAGCCGCTCGAGTGGACCGCCAATGCTCTATGAGCCAGAAAATATAATGGTTGTAGAAATTGTTGTGATAGAAATGTCGACAATCGGTAAGCAAGTCGCGGCCGGAATCAAGCTTGACCTCGGGGTCAAGCCTACGGAATTGGGGGGCGAGGTGACACGCGGCCACAATGTCGTAGATCGAGACGACGGCTGAACGCCGCCTCCCCTCGGGGGTCAAGGAATGCGAAGTTGTATGCATGCCATGGAAAGGAGTAGCCGAGGAGGAAAAGGGGTTGAATAATTCAACGTAAACGAGTGGATGGGGGCAGAGCCAAAACAATTCTTTTGGGAGGGAGAATATGGCACGAACCCGTCCCGCCCGATATCCTAGAAACGTTGAGTTAGGGTAAGCTAGCAGCAAAAATAAAAATAAACTCACGATGGATCCCGAACTCGCCCTCGCGATGCATCAGGAGGGCGACATCGAATGCGCTATGGAGCAACGGCGATTCTGGCCGAGCGCGGATCACATCGCGCTGGCGATGTTCGGGGTCGAAGGGGAGCAGGCGGTGATGGAGGTAAAGTCGATGCCACACGAGGAAGTGGTGACGGGTGGTGGGGAGGAAGAAGGAGGGGAGGTGTTTCCGCGTCGTGTGCTTTTTGAGGTAAACATGGAGTGATCGGATGAAGTCTGTGGCACCGTATTTGTCAACAATGTCGGCGCCACTGACCCGGCCGCCCGACGGCTTGACGGCGATCGACAAAGCGGGATCCGGGTACACCACGTGTTGGTTTGCATCCGGTCCTGTCCTCCTCTGACGTCCCTCCAACTGTGCCTTTGGCCCCTCGGCTGCCTCGTCCTCGTCCTCTCGACGCTCCTGTTCCTCTGCTTCAAGATTGTAGTCGGCACCCTCGTCGCCGCCCTCGGCACCACCGATACCCGCACCGGCGCCTGTCTGGACGGCCTCTTCCTCTTCTTCGTAATAAACGATCCGACTCCTCCTGGCCCGCCTCCTCGCTTTGGCGTCGTCCTCCGTGATCCCAAGCCAACTGTTCATGTAAGCACGATGTATTCTCAACGCTTCGTACCTCTGAATGAACCTGACCATTTGCGGTGTTGGTCGAACTTTGTTTGACGCCCGCCATGGTTGTTTCGCGCATACGATATGCAGGTACTCGGGCGTCTCGGTACTGTAATTGTCCGGTGTGCCCATTTCTCGTATGGACTCGGCATAATGCGATATCATGTGGAACTTCGGGATTTGGTCGAACCGTGAGTCGTTCGCGAATAATCCCTCCCGAATAAGGACGTTTTTGAAGTGATGAATCTCTTCCAGGGTTTTCTCGAGTTTGTCGACGTCCTCGTCGGCCATACGAGACGCCTGCGCGCGATAGCAGAATTCGAGTATCGTCCGCGTTAGCCCCGTCAAGTCCGGATCGAGTTTCCTCGACCTCTGGCCCGCAGCAATCGGTAAAAGCTGTTTAGCCACCTCACGGCTCTCGCGCCCCGTCCACTGCCCCTTCAGTCTACTGAGACCTCTCCCGAAGTGTCGCATGCCCTCCGCTTCAGGCATCGCCATGAAACACTGGTCGACCCGGCGCTTGCCGACGAGCTCGCGCAGCCAGCGGGTAAGATGGGTCTTCACCATGCCCTGGTGTAATTGGTGCAATATGTCGGGCATCAAGGCGGCCCCAAAGTCGACGTACGGTAAGTTTGCCCACCAGGGCCACCACGGTTTCAACCCTAACTGTTTCAGCTCGCCCTTGTCGCCAGTCTCGAAATATCTCTTGAGCGCCTCGAGAGTCTCTTCGTGTGTGCGCGGTCGCGCGCGCTGTTGGAAATCCCCTCGGCCCCGCTCTTTCTGGACGCACTTGGGACACCCGCTCTGCGACGTGCAAGCCATCATGCACTGTTCCGGCCAATCCGCGAGAACCCCGGCAACAATCGGATAGCCGCGCCGGAACCGCCCATCGCCGCACAGCATTTCCGCACCGTCCTTCGACGCCGTTCGGAGCGGCTCGGTGATTTTCTCCATCGCCCGGTGAGTTAATTCGTTTTTTAGCCGAGCCTTTTCGTCGGGGTCTGCCACTTCGTCGTAGTCATCAACTGGCAGGTACGCGAGGAGCGCCATTGCTCCAGACGAGGTTTGCCGCCGTATTATCTTATCGATATTGCCCAAGGACACGTACAGTGGGTAGGCCTCTTGTCCGCCTGACATCATCGACAAGCGCGTTCGATCGGACGCGATGATCAGCGGGATAATTGTTGCCGACTTGTCCGGTATCCGCATCTAACCACCGGTAAGTGCATTCCCCGGCTGAATCAGTAATGATCAACTAACCTGTGTTCTCCACCACCAGTTTGCCGTCCAAGGATTTCCGTAAACTCGATTACGGCGGTCGGCTGTCTTGTAACGCCTCTCCGGTGCGAAGTGCATCCATTTTGCAAACATCGGATTCGCCATCATGTCGCAGACGACCTCGACGATATGCCGAGTGAAAAGGTACGAGTATTTGGTCTTGTGCTCGGCGATTTTGGTCTTGAACTCGTAAACCGCCCAGCTCGGGCCATGCGGCAGCTTGTCGATTTCGTCCATAAGCGCCTTATTCGACTTCCAAGGCGTCCTCCCCTCGTACTTGGGATCCAAAGTAAGTTCAACTCAAATAAGCCGTAGTGTAACTTACAATGTGGCTTTTTAGGTGCCTGTCGCGGCCCTCACCCGTGAGTCCCGTCGTCAAGAGTAGCTCGAGTGTATCGAAATGGAACCGGTTGCCGAGGTTGCCCCTGGCAGCCATGTACGCATCAAGGTCTAGGGGTTCAGCCCTGTTGTCGTTGATAGGCGCGCCTGCACGAGGATCGGGGAACCTCTCCACGTAGTCGCCCTCCTTCGTATCGAAGACTAGGTCTGGCATGCTGCTGGAAGTGCCCAATGGCGGGTGTGCTTCGTCGGTTGCGGGCAGCACAGGCTCACTTGGAGACGGCGTAACAGGTTCGACATGAGGCTCAACACACCTAACTGGTGGTGACTCGCCCGGCGCCCTCGCCTGTTCTCCAGCGGTCAGCTCGTCAGATCCCTCGACCTCCATTTCGGCTCCCCTCACTTGCATCTCCGGTACCTCTGCCTCTGCCTCTGCCTCCGACTGCACCTCCAACCGGTCCTCCGATCCCTTCTCCAACCTTGCCTCCGCCTCCCACTGTATCTGCGCTTGTCCCAGCGCCTCAACAATCGACCAAAAATCCACCTTGGATGCAGCCTGTGCACGTGCAGCCCGCTCTTCCTCTCTTCGACAACTTGCCCGCAAGGCGAGGTGACGAGTGAGATTGGTGTCGCAATTGAACGAGCGCGAGCAGTAGGGACACCCGATAGGTTCGCCGGATTGTGTGTGTGACTCATGGATAATTGGGGTACTGCCGAACAGACGAAGGGGTCGGATGAGGGTAGCTAACCGGGGCATGGCGACGCAGAGTGGGTGTGAGGCGATGAGGGGGGACGATTCGAGGCTTCGTGCCTTCGTGTTTCGCAGCCCTCTGGCGTTGTCGGTATGTCGGTCCGATCTTTGCCCTTCAAGCTCTCAGCTCACTAACATTCCTGTCATGCCCACTGCCCCATAGTCCAGCTTCACACTAGCACGGCGCTGCACCCTCGCACCTCCTCTAGCCTTGAAGAGCTAGTGTGGCAGCGTTGGTGAGTTTGCAAAACCGCTGATGCGCCGCTGAACCTGTTTCAACGCTATCATCGAAATCGCCAGCAAAATCTAACCCTCCATTCCTACTTTAGGGTTTGTTGCATCGGTTGACGCAAAACGTGTTGGATTATCTGGCATGAACGGCTATCACCGCTGTTATCTTTATTGCCTCGGGCTGGCTCGAACCGGTCCGGTAAGCCATGCTGAACAATTAATCTACTTCCATCAGATATTTTCGAAGCCTTTTTGTTTCCCGCTCGGGGAAGGCTGGGCGCTCTGAGGGTTCCGAATCAGTTTCGGATGGTGATCATGCGCCACCATTCTCGGCTCGTGCCATGAATCCCTGCTCTCGGCATTGACGAGTGCCGATAACCTCGGTACCCGGGGGAACCGGTCCTAAATTGTACAAGCCGAGCAAATTGGCCGTGTCGCCGGCTTCTGCCGGGTTGACTTGGTGCGTTCTCCACTCACCTCACCCAGAATATCACTGACATTAATTCATTTCACCTTGTTCAATCGATCAATTAATACAGCTCAAGGCACTATCTAGGCGCCCTCTTGATCATGTGGCATGCCGCGATCACACGACAACAGCTCACCTCACCCTGCCACGCTTGATGTTGGCCTTGCCACCTCGCGCCTCACCGAGAGCCACCGCTTAGTCGGCTGCGTGTGAAATGCTTATTTCGGTGAGTATCTTATTATGTTTTTGTTTTTTATTATTATGGTGCAGTTCAAAGCACGTATAGCATCTGTCCTAATCACGGCTATGTTTTTCTATAGCCTGTGATATGTCGACTATGCATTCTTATTGAAAACTTCGCATCCCCGTTCTATTTAACGGTATGTCCCTCTCTGTTTGTCCACTGACACCCAACTCGTAGCAGCTCTCAGCGGCCGTACGATCTACAATCCATCGCGACATGGTACCACAACGAGTCGAGCATGCAGGAACCAGACAACTGGTAAGCAGAAATGTTAACCTTAAGTCCGTTTGTCGCTCACCAGAGAGGAAAGATTCTTATCCGAACTTGATGTTGTTTTGTCTCGACCCATTTGTCCTAGCTCTCGGATACTCCGCCGAATCGACTGCAAGTGTCCTGTTCATTCGACTTGGCCCTTGTCGACTCGACCACCATCTCACTGCAGACTCGACTTGGTGAGCGGACTTGGTGACCTGTCGTTCTACGACTACATGTACTGACCTGAACCTATTTAAACCCCCCCGCGAAACCACCAAACCCCAGCCTTCGAATGCCAGGCGAGCTCGACAATCCTCCACCAACAATCCCTCGCTCTACTTCTCGCGCCTCCATCGAGATCACTGCCTTGCTTCGGCCCTCGCCCGAGCCAACAGCTACGCTCTCTGTACGCAATTTCTACATTTTTTCCTTTTAAACTAATCGTCGTTCTCTTTGAAGGGCGTTGTGCCTGGTCGTGCCCTGTTTGACACCCCCGACCCGAACGACCAAGACCCGGCCGAACTCGAAGACTCACAGCCCCGCGTACCGATCTTGACCGTGAAAGGGAGTGGCTGGGGTGAGCATTTTGTCCACTTCATAGATCAAAACTGACCGATATTTTTAGCCGAAATCCGCAAGGCCTTCCACGCTCGCTCTGAACAGATCCAACGTACCAAGGCACGCAACGCGCTCGAGGCTCAAGAATCCGGTACACCCCTCAAGCCTCGCAAACCCCGCAAACCCCGCAAGTCCCGCAAGCCCCGCAAGGCTCGCAAGGCTCGCAAGTCATCCCTGTCATATCCCACTGGTTACGTATCGGATGAACATTCCACGTGTTCAACAATGGGCACAGCAGTTACCGGTAAGCGGACTCGGCGCTCGGAAAACCTTGCTAATTTTTTTCCAAGATATGTCAACCGTGCAAAGCTGTAGTCGCGACCCACGCTGCAAGGAATTATGCGATTGCCCAGCAACAGCAAGCACAGGCGCTGCTGGGAGTGCAGGAACGGGTACTCGTTCAGGCGGTGGGGATACTATCCCCGGAGCAGATTCGCATAATGGCTCGCACCTTCGGAGTCCGTCCGCCATCCCCGGTACGCCGGGCCAGGATCCCGAGTCCGGCCATCACAATCTCGTCGAGGGAATCGACTCCACGGGCCAGGAGTCCCAGCATACTGATTTCGTCGAGAGCCTCGACCCCGCCGTGGTTGTCGCCGCCTTGCGACCTTACCTCGAATACAACCCCACGGCCGCCGACCTCGCGACCTTCTCGACGCAAGATCTCAAGTCGGTCCTCAGGCTTTACGTTGCGGATCGTACGCCTGCCGTGGCATCTGCGAAACGCAAAGCTGAGGTATGTATGTGAATTACCGATATACATTTGCTAACGACTACTCTCAGGCCCTTAAGCTCTCTCAAAAAACCCCAGCGATTTTAGATGACGATGATCATGCGGAGATGAGTGGTACGTAGATCCAGACCATGATATTTCCTTATGCTAACGCTCCTCCCCAAGAACCTGAGCCCAAACGATCGAGGAAGCGGAGCCGGGCCCGGGTGGTTATCGATGAAGATAATACCGATACTGTCGATGAATCTGAAATTGAAGCAACCGAAACCGAAACCGAGCCCAACACCGAACCCCCGACCCCAGCATACGAGGCCCTTTCCTCGCACCACCCGTCTCGCTCCCCCTCGCCTCTTCCCAGTGCGCATGCGTCAATCGACCCAACGACCCTCGGTACATTGGATTACCGCTTTGAACACCCTGCTGCCCAAGTACCGACTCAAGAGCCCACCAACCACTTCGCCCGTTCGTTGTCGCGCATTCCGACCACCGCGACGGTGTTCCCCGCCGAACGCCCACCCACTCGGCCACACTCTGTTCGGGACTGGCCCTCGGCTGGTGTGGATCCAACCAGGTCTAGCCAACCCTCCTCCACTCGGCCGCAACCGCGGGATGCAAATGTACGTCCCCCGGCCCAATTTTAATTGAACTCCCCTGATTTCTTGCACACCTAGCTACGTCTGCCCGAACTTGTGTCTGCGTCGGCCATCCCGGTTTGTGCTCCTCATGCTCCAGTAGCCTCCCATAGCCACGCCGGGCCTTCCCGACGCAGGGACGAGACGCGCCTTCCGGAACCGATTCCGGTACGCCCGCCACCTACGAACGTCTCGACCCTCCACCAAGCTGCCGAACTCCTCCAGTTCCTCCAGAGCGGGGGCAGGATGGAGCGAATCGAGCGGGAGCGCCTCCGCAGGCAAGCTGTGGCTGCGGCAGCCGGGATAACTCTGACCGAAGACCCGAATCATGAGGATCCCGACCCACCCTTGGCTCGCGCTGACCACTTGGAGAAAGATCTGTTGCACGATGATGAGGAGGAGCGTAGCGCCAGGGCAGCCGAGGAGGCAGGTGAATCCCCGGTGAGTCCTAGCATAATTAATACCGTAAAAGTGATTATTTATACTGATTTTAGATTGGTCGCAAACGTAAGCCAAGCGCTCGCGACGTAGTCGGCTACGAGCGCCAGATTCTATCCGCTGCCAAAACGCACTTGTTCGCGTATTCGCTCAAGGAGGGTGCAATCCAGACCCACGGGACCTTCACGGACTGGTCTGGCGACTCTTGGATCAAGACCTGGTGCCTGCATCTTCCACATTTGCCACCCCAAGCCGCATCAACGGTGGCCAAGCAAGTAGTGCGTATATCCTTGCTGCGGAGTTGAACATTTTATAATGTATTCGTACAGATGGTTAACAGCCTAGCCACGGGGCGTGGCCGCTTCAAGGACCCCATACGGTTTCTGGTCCAGTCCCACTTCAAGCTCATCAAACCTGCATCGACCCCCGAGGCTATCAACCATAACTTAGAAATATTCAGGGCGGTCCATCCGAATGCATTCCATTGCCAGGTTCATTGTTCGTCGATGCATTCCTTTCATGATGGGCTAACCAAAGAACTTTGTAGCGATATTCTCCCCCGTATGGGCACTACGAAAGTCATCTACTTACGCAAGCAATCGCGGTCACAATGTTCAGCAACCCCAATGCGATCGGCGTTGTGCATCGTGAGTTCTTCGAGCCTATGCCATTAACCACTGTCGCGTTTGTCCTCGCAATCGTAAGTAATTTTTACCCGCTTGAGACACATGCTGACTAATCCACCCAGATCCAATTCTGCCTCGAGGAGTGGGAAACCGGGCGCTTCAAGTCACGCGACCTGAGCATGACAGACCTGTTGCACAAGTACGTAGCGCACCTGCGAGGGTTGAAGGAGACGCGCATCACGGCGAAAAGCCGTGTGGAGCGGTTGCAAGAGAAATGGTTCGAATTCGGATAGTGAGTTTGCTTATCTCACACCCGATCCTGACTAACACCCCACCAGTCAATATTCAGGTGCTATCCCGATCTACGAACCTTACTACCAGCCTATCACCCTCCGCACAGATGTGCGCCCAGATACGCCGCAGCCAGAATCGGAACAGGAGCCTGAGACATTTGCCGGTCGGTACACCGCGCGGGCCAAGGGAAAAGGCCGTGCTCGGGGTTAACTGGAGTTGAAGTTTAAATTGGTTGTATTGAATTGGCGCGTAATATCTTCGTACCGACCCCATTAACTCGTCCACAAACTTATATCTGCTTTACGCTTTGTTTCCGCACCTTATCTTGTTGCTCCTTCTGTCTTGTTTCTCCGCTCATTCCACTTCTATGTTTGCGATGCTGCTTGTGCGGCATTTTTCTTGGTTTCTGCTTGCCGATTTATGCTCTCCTGCGAGCGCTGATGGTTTGCGGTCGTGCACAGCAATTGTTTCTGATGGGCTTGTGTCCTTGTTTTGTTGTCCGCTCGGGTTGTGGTGGCTGCCGATTGTTGTTCTTGTTTGCTAGTGTGTGCAATTTGTATGGTCCCGGGGCTCGTGCATGTTGCTGTGGTTTGTAGTAACCCTCGTCTTGTTGCCTCATCAAACTGAATAAATGAATAAATGAAAAGAATATGTAACCTGCAAAAGCGGCTATTAATTTGCTCGTGAGTGCTCGCAAGAACATTATCAAAGCTTCCGAGCAATAATTTTAGTGTCGCGAGTACTAGAACTCGGGTGCGAGAGGCGCAAGAAGCTCAGGATTGCGAAACTTGGGCTCGAAAGACTCCCAAGGATGAGTTTTGAGCTCCCGAGCACGAGTCTTGAGCTCCGGAGCATGAGGCTTGAGCTCGCGAGGCTCGGGAGCACAAGACCCGGGCTCGTGAGGCTTGGGATGGCGAGTCACGTGCCCCTGAGTCTCCAGATAACCATTCCGGTGCTCCGTATCACGCTCCAGAGTGCTCCGGATTTGGGGGGGTGTCTCCTCGCGCTCCCCTGCTCAGGATACCTCAGGACCGCTCTGGAGAAAAGCTCGGTTTTGCTGAGATTTGCCGCCAGGGTTGCAAGGAGTCCTGCTAGAGCTGGGGACGTAGAGCTCTCGGATAGTCTTTCCAAACGCAGTTCCACTAATCCTCCCTAGAACGGAGTTGGTACGTTGATATGGCAGTGTCGCAAAGTAAGTTGATGGCAAGCGAGAAAGATTTTACTATATCTCTCTAGCGAGTCTTTGCTCTCTATGGCTGATCCTACATCAGGAAAACAGTCTTGGTCTACCAAGACATCTGGGTCTACCATAGACATCTGTAGACATGTCATGTCTACAGGAGATCTACAGTTGTGCCTGTAATCTCTTGTGTCTACTGTAGACCTCTGTA
>WSTG01001300.1:0-10498 GCA_019616325.1 Ceratobasidium sp. 394 | reverse complement strand
AGTTATCTCGATATTCATTCGGGACACGCTGAAACGGATAATTGAGCCCCTTTCCTGTGTACCCGCGGGCGTTGCTGAGCCACAATCCTGACACATATATGAAGCTAACATCGGTTAGTGTCATGTGGTAGTCGCAATACCCTCTCGTGCGCATATGATCGCAACGTTACAATCTATACCTGATACTCAGGTGATATCACTTCAATGCTACCCTCATCTGCTATTATCACGGCAGCTAACTCATACCTGAGATTATGGGTATTTATTCTCATTTATGGCTCACAACTATGCGCCACGCCGGAATGATAGCTTGGTAGCGGACACTGAGATGATCTTATGTGCATGTACCCTCATTTGACGCAGAGGTGAAGGTAACTGCAGAATCATATTATATCATACCTGCATGAAACAAGTCTTCAGAGCAACACTGCTCGGTACACTAAGATGATGTTAAACGCACATAGCCTCATTTAACGCAGATATGAAGTTAACGGCAAATACAATCGATTAGACGTCAGGCGAGGAACTGTGTAACATACCATATCTAGTGCTTGAGTTCACCACTAGTCAACGACTGTTTTGTACGCGCGCGGTATCATACTCGACAATATACGATAGACGTTCACATCGGGCCCATGTTTATAGCTTGGGCATGGCGCTTGGTTGATTTTCTCCAATCGAGACCCAACGTGTAGTATGCGCAAGTCAACACCGATGCATCAGATTTGTCCGTATAATCGTACACACGGAAAGACAACTACATGCCGGTAGAAGACGTTTGAGAAGAACGAGCAGGTGCAAAACTCCTAGCGTGTGAATGATTCTAACATAGAGTAGTTTCATATGGTGATCAGAACACGCTCTCACGTATTTATGATTGCCACGCCGATGCTGATGCTCAGTTGATGCTAAGTCCAAACTATTTACACAGAACGATGATGACGCCGCGTCCAACGCATACATGATTCTATTTACCCATAAGATCATTCAGTGCTCGTAATCATCCCGCACACACGTTTGATATGATAGGGATAGAAGTCTTGCACCCACGCTCGGTTGAGATTGTTGGTATGTATTCTCATTTCGAGCTCACCGCCTGGTGGCCACGCTGTAATGATCATCATAACAGTTCGTAGTGCTGGGCTCGGTATATACTCATGACTATGTCTTCAGGGCAATATTACTTCAGACGTTGAGGTGAATTTCATGCCCGTAGCATCATTTGATGCACAAATGAAAGTAACCTTGAGTACGATCAATTAGGCGTTAAGCGAGGAGGTTAGTAATACATGATATCTTCGTGAAATGATGTTTTGAGTTCATTGAGGGTTGATAACCATCTTATGCACGCTATCGTACTCGCCACGAACGACAGCTACTCATATGAGACCCGGACTCACAGCATCAGCACGGCGCTTGAATGGTTTTTGGACCTGTATAGTCACAACAGAGATGTAGCATCACGAAAGTATTGCTATAAGGATTGATGGGCATCACACACACCCGCATTTGCTTTCGACTAAACATTGGCGTCATCAAATTCGTGAATGTAATCGTACATGCGGAGAGCAAACTACATGCTGGTAGAGGACGTTTGAGAGGAACGAGCAGGCGATCTTACGAGTTCAACGCCATCAAAAACCCGTTTTATGGATGCATTAGCAATTGCTCGGGCGGGGAGGTCGCAGAGGGAAGGTTGGCGATGGTGTATCGGGCATTACACGAGATTGGGAGAGTTGGGATGAGCGCCGACGCCCTGTCGATTCAGGTTGCTTTGCCGGCGCGCTGGTTGGCAGAGTATGCCTACGAACAGATCGTTTCCCGCCTTTTCCATTTGTTTGCATATTCTTTCCTATATCGCGAGGACATTCGACGAGGGCCTGGTTATTGTGCTACATGTGACAATGTGGGTTAGCGTGTCTAAGCTTGGTGATAATTTGCGTGCGTTACTTACAGGAGTAACGGCTGCCTCTAAATCCTCCTGCGCACTTACGCCCCCGCTGTCAACAAAGGTCTAGCCGCCAATTAGAACAATCTAGCGTAATCGACCCGATAACCGGTTTGACCCACTGTCTTAGTGTCTTTCGGTGAAGTCCCATACGCGCGCCGAAGTTCCGCTACAAACTGAACCGGTATGAGATGCATAACAGTGTCATGCCGCGTAGAAAAACATACCCCTGCATATCCCAACGCCCCAAAAAATTCCTCCTCGCGTCCCTTCCATAGGAGGCTCATATCCGAGTCCATGACTGATACACCCTCAAGCGGCTTTGCTAGGTGCTCGGTAAGATGCCGCATTCAAATGAATCCAGTACACGTACTCAGCTATTTTCGTTGGTCGGGGCGGGGGAATGGTTGGCGGATGGTCGAGACACGACAAAAACAGGGGAGAAGCTAAGACACGTGGTAAGCGCGAGGCTTACCTCATCTGGAGTACACGAGATCGGTGATGTAATCAACTACCTGACATGCAGGGCGTGAAGACTCAAAGCTAATGGTGAATTAGGAACTGTGCGACTGTACAGACTTGGCCTCAGCTACAAGAAAGTATCACTTGTTAAGTATGTGAAATAAGTGTGAGACAGCAAACGCACCAATAATATGATTTTTCAGCCATTCGTCGCACCACTCAAACGTCACAACGTCGTCCTCCAGGGTGGTCAATCCCAGTCTCAGTACATGCATGAATGAACTTACTTCAAGATGTTTCCTGCTTGCCACAAACATCCTGTCGCCCAGCTCTCTAAAGAATGCGCTCCGTCTTCGAGCATAAGCGCGCATGCCCGCCGTGCAGTTACTACGTTCGGATTTCCACAACCAAATCTCCTGAAATTTTCGAAAGCTTCGGATGGCCATAACCATCTCTCGTTTGATTAAGTAAAGTTGCTCTTCCCACCGCTTATACCGCTCTCTCGATCTGAACCACTCCGGCTTCAACACTGATATAAAAGACCAGGCGTAAGATGATATTAATCCATCTCTCCCAAGGTTTCAGCTTAATGTTACGTACCTTCGACTGCCCAATCCTCGGCATTCGGCGCGACCCCGTTCCGCCAGATCCAGGATATCTGAGTGTAGCCCTGGCCTATCCCCCGGGACACCTCCTCGAGATAGGTTTTTAAGGACTGCAAATCTTGGTCGCCAAGCTCGCGGTAGTGATCTAAATCGGATTCGGTCGCACCGAGTCGTATCAACGCCTTGCGGGAATTTTCATATCGCCACTGGGCTTTCTTGACTTTCGCAGTATGCGCGCGTATCCTTGATTGCGCTCGGGTCGTAGCAATTTCTCCGCTCAGATGGCGGTTCCTTTGGCTGATCGCCATGTCCTTCACGCCAAGGAGCCTCTTCGTTGACTCAATAGAGTCGCCACACATTCCCTTCCGAAGGCGAATCTCGACCTTTAAAAGGGAGGCAAGGCCAGCAGCATGGAGTGTTTCGGGCGCATAGGATGACGGGAGTACAACATTAAACCCTTCAGTCCATTCGTCGGTGAATGGCTGAAACCCAGGATGATCTGGGTCACCCAACGTCGGCATAAAGGTCGGGCGCTGCTGGTGGTGAGCTGTGAGTCGATCGCGCAGAGAAGAAACCTGAGCATTGAAAGCGTTCATTTGCTTGGGAGTCGGATGCGTGCCAAATTCTTTCGCTTCATCCTGTAATTTACGTCTAAGCAGTCGGAATAGTTTAGACATTGTACGAGTGCCTACACAACTTAATTATACTCACATGCTATGCTCTAGTTCAATGCCTTCTGATAACCATCGCGTTGCCCCAGGGCGTTTTCCAGCGACGCGAGCGGTTGGACTCTCCTCTTCCCATGCATCTTTGATGCTCGATTGGAATTTTCCGTCTACATAAATCGAGATGAGTAATAGGCAATAAACCTAAAACGGCCGAAAGGTTGTGGCGTGACATACAATTGAGAATTGGATCTGCGAGAGGGCTCGTCCATTTCCCATTGATCTGTGTCGGCTCAATCGACTCAGTCTCCCAGTGCTTTATCTTAACAGCTGGGAGACTCGATGTTAGCTCCTCGTGTATTTCCTTCTGTTTTGCTAGCATAACCTTCGCTTCCTCGAACTTCGCTGGAAGCGCTTTGGCTAAAAAATCATTAAGTACCGTTGACAGCGTAAGTAGGTTAACCGTTCTACTCACCTAGCCCAATCATTTTTTCGTAATTCCATTCGTATGCCATGTTATTGATATTGTCGGTTCGCATTCCGGGGCCTTGTTCAGAGGTGCTTCCCGAGTGCTCGTTCATATGAGCCCAGACTCGCTCGGGCCCTTCCCCTTCCAGGCGACCGACATATTGTGTGTGGTCTAACGAATATCGAATCCAACAAGAAAGTTGATGGCCGATTATATGCCATTTGGGAATTGCTCCGCTGAGCACTAGTCCGATAGGCAAGGCGATATGAGGAGGGAGCTTGGGTGCCCGGTGTTGCAAGAACCTGACAAACCAATGGCACCAAACGTCGTAAGTCATAAATATATCGATTCGCCCACGCTCGTAAAGATATCGTGCAACCGAAGCAAAAGCATAATCGGTGTATATGTGTCTGATATGTGACATGATGTTAGTTCGGATAAAATCAATGTGCTTAACTAAACGCGACGCATATACGTACCTTTCTCCCTTGTCATAGTCCACCATACCCCTAGGGATGAAGCAGCTATGGCTGGTACACGTAAATGCCCCTACACCCGTGACGTCCCGTCCCGCCCATCGGCCGGACGTGTCGTTTCCAGCCTTATGATTATCGCAAGCTGGTTTCTCCTATAGAAATATCCAGCTTAATATCAGCTGTGCACGACGCCAGGTGAGTTTAATATTATTACTCACAGTCCTTTGAGGCCCATGGTCCGTCCTAGCTACCCATTCTTTGTATGGCGCCTTGAGAGGGACGTATGCGAGCCCATCTGAGAAGCACATATCCCCCGAATCAACTTTCTTTGCTTTCCGCACGCTCCTGGCATTGCCGTCGTAGCTTATACCAACTCGGAACCACGGCCTAGCAGCATTATCATTAACTCCTTGCGACAATTGAATAATCGTACCGTACCTATCGCTGGGAGACACTTCGTCCCACTCAAAATTTATTCCTGGACGCGGGCAAGCAACACAATCCAGCGCTTGGTCGTCCTTGTGCACCTCAGTAGGATGTGAATAAAAATGTCGCCCGGATCTCTGCAAGTTAGTCGTATGTAAAAACTTTCGATATGTGGTCAAAAGCTCGCGATATCGGTCGTCCACGTCTTCTGGAAAACCCGGCTTGGTGAGTCGCACAAGGGTCAGATAATATTTATGAAATGATGTTCGGCCCAGCGTGACAAGAACGTTGAGTTTTTGGAGCAAAAATAACGTAAATGCGGACTGAGGGGAGCGCTCGGAACAGGGAAATAGGCCATTGCGAATGAGTTGCTCGGGCTTCGATGGGCAGTCCTGGTGCGTGCAGTATCGAACATTGACAGTTGTAAAACCAGTTAGATCACCGACTAGGATAGAATTGTT
Source organism: Ceratobasidium sp. 394 (assembly GCA_019616325.1). Classification (NCBI taxonomy): domain Eukaryota; kingdom Fungi; phylum Basidiomycota; class Agaricomycetes; order Cantharellales; family Ceratobasidiaceae; genus Ceratobasidium; species Ceratobasidium sp. 394. The sequence goes on along the minus strand of WSTG01001300.1, from coordinate 4,986 downwards.
GGACTCGTTTTGATCGCACGGCTGTCCGCCATGTCCAAGGTGCAGAACGAGACCCAGGCTAGCCAAACAGCTGTCGCGCCATAGAGCTCCATCCCAGACTTCCGGACGGTGTGTCGGTAGTAAACGATGGGAATTAAGCAAGCAGGAGCCGCAGAAGCGAGGGGAACCAAGACAAAACGTACATCGATATAGCATGTCGACGCACTCGAGACAGAAGCTGCAACCAGGAGATTCAGGAGGGGCCTCGCGATCGTAACCTGCGTGAACGTAAAGGTCGCTGTAATCGTCTAGCCACAGGCGTAGATAATAGTTTGGATTCTAGTCAACCGAAATAGCATCAGCTCAAGCGATATTGGGTAGGCGTTAAGGGGGAGCTCACCTTTTTTGAAGCGATTGGTACCGCTTCAGGTTGGGAGCTATCACGTTCAAGAGCTTGAGCAAGGTAATCAGGTTCGTCATGTAGCACAGGATCGTTCACGGTCAGACCGGGAGGTTCTGACGTCGATGGTTCGCCTTGGCTAACGTTAGGGTTGGCCGGAGCAATGTTGTTGGGACGTGGGGATATGTGTGGGTCTCTAGACAGTGAAGAATCTGCCACAGTGAACGATATCTTGGTCGGTGCCGGTTTTGTTCGCCCTTTTTTGCGCCGTGAGCCTTGAGACTTAACGTTTTCATCATCGTAGAATTTTAGCTCCACGAGCGGTGCCTCGGTGCAGTCAATCGAGCAGTGGACACGTTTAGGGGGCATGATACACAAGGTGAATGAATTATGCGTAGTTACAAGTGGATGAGCAAGGGATAGTGACAAGGCACGGAGAATACGAAATTTGATAAGTCGTTGAAATTGAGAATTAATATTTTGTTTGCCCCTATCAGTGCATATATTGAATGAGTACAGCAGGAGCAAGGCTTACTACAAGTCAAGAATGCATGGAGCGTCGAAGAGGCTGAAAGCGTTCTGTCAAAACGCTTACGCCGACCCCCATTTACATTATCGGACGGGAGGGGGATCTTTGGGGCACAAGTTGCATGTCTCATCCACCCGGCGTGTGCCACAGCAAACATGACCAATGGGCAAAAACATTGTCGCAGCCATTCGGCCCTGGTCGAATCACGGGGTCCCAACAAGGCACGTCTCAGACTCCGCTTATCGGCCGGTTCGGAAGTGGGGATTACCGCGGTCGTGTGGTAAATCCAAAAAGCTTGGGGCCCGGCCATGCCCATCTTAAGGATAGATGGTAAATGATCTGCCATGAGGCGCAGGATCGGCAGGGGTAGAACGTCACACCTGGAGCAATCGTCCCCCTGAGCTGCCTAGCATATACAGTAGAGTGGCTAAGAGAGTGACTTGGGGGTACGTGTTGGAAGAGAGATAAATTATCCAGTGTTGCGTTTGGAGGAGGAATCATTTAACTCGGCTTGTTCAACTTTTCGGCCCCGTCCAATGGAGTTCCCATGCTCAACAATTTCGGAAATGCGGCTCTACGAGACCGCAGTCTGAATTTTACGAGCACCACGCAAATGGATAGTTAATCGCTACGGTAAATAGTCTGTATACCTCGAATTGCAATGGGACTGTAACTTAGACTCGTATCTGTACTGTCAGGCCTACAAGTCGTTGGACCTGAGAAGGCAGCCGTAGATGCGCACGCACTTGGAATAGTATGAACTTCCTAGTCACTTGCCAGAATTTGAAGCTAAGTGCGGCCATTATGCACAGATTAGTTACAGTATATGCGTTTAGGTATTCTAGATACATGCGTCTGTCCTATGTGCGTGCTTGGGCAGCGTGGGATTGGGGGCGTTGCACGGCTGAAACACAACTATCCTGATGGTCTGGAGCCTCGGCTGCTGCGCACTCGTGTGATTCGAACAGGTCGTGCCATTGAGACTGAATAGGGGCGTAACCCGGGGAGCGACCGTGGGTTTCGATCGCTCTCGCGATTGGCTGTGTTAAGGTCGGCTGGATGCGGATACACGCATCCATTAGGCTCATGACAAATAATATTGGGCATTTGACGTATTTCGTAAGAGCATACGATTGGAAGGTCGTATCGTGCGTGTTGCATTGATATCTCAAACAAAACTGCAGGCATTTGCGCTTTTGAGCGCGAAAAAGAGGACGAGATTAGTGATTTAGTCAACATGTGCAAATATCACGTGCATGCATCTCCCCACGCAATTGCATGTAGATTCGTGGACCGGATTTGCACGGAGATTTGTTGTAGATTCACGCATGTAGATATCGTATCTTCGGAGGTGGGTGCCGAAGCTTTGAGCCAATCGGTGCGGGAGGCTGGGAATGGTGCATGTGGTCTGAGCCAATGCGGTTGCAGCGCTGAAAAGATGTTTGATTCTTTCGTCATTCAAAACATTCCGTAGGGAAATCTCGAAGCCAGAGATTGTGGGGTATCTCCGCCCCAAAACAAACCAGAGGTGAGTATTATACTTTTCACGACGACTGACGGTAAGATGATTGAACATCATATGAGGTTACGTAATCAAACACGACCCTTCACGCCACAACACATGTTCGGATATAATCTTGCCCTCTACCCGTCCTCCCTCTCCAGCGTCCTGCTCTTGCTCGATCGGCCGCTCCGTCTTTATTTGCTCTAACATGGCTTCTCGTCGTCGACACAAGCCCAAGCCCGGCTCCCCCGACAAGGCGCTGTACCCCGCCGTCGCCCGCCTCCCGCAAAAGCTTCGAGGCCGTCCGAAGTCCTTTTGGAACAAGTACATCGGCAAGCCGTTCCAAGCCCAGATCGCTCACCGGGGGAGCAAGACGAACACCGCTCGCGACTGGACGCGCCAGCTCTTCGTCGACGAGTTCTGTAACGAATTTTATCCCGACCTCAACGAGGAAGAGCGCGCCCAGTACGAAACCATTCTCGGCGAGGTTGGTATTATTTATCCCTCTCGTTTGCGCTCACGCTGACCTCGATTCCATTAGCCCGTTTACTCGTACCTCAGCAATCATACTGCTCGCGGAACTCCGGGTGTTCAGCCCAAGGCCGCTCGTATCAAGGCTCGCATGTATGGCCAGGATATTTGGGCTCGCGACCTTAAGCATATTTTTCAACCCAAGTTCGACGCCTATATGGAAGCTCACCCCGACCTCGAAGAATCGATCGGCAATCGCCGTAGGGTCGTCGGCCTCCTCTTTAAGGAGCTCCCGAAGGACGAGCAGGACATGTGGCGCCAGAAGGCCAAGGACGAGCTTACGACAGCCAAGGCGATCCAACGTCTCACCGAGGAGGCGCGCGCGTTGTAAGTGCCTTTAGGATTCATCTGTATTTGGTTTCTAATAGTTCTTGATAGGTTCATTCGCGATTTCCCGAAAAAAATGAAGGAGATTATGCGCGAGGCTGAGATTTGCGCCGGGATCCAGTTGAATATCCAGATTTTGACGGAGGAATTTGATTCGAAGTTTACGATTACAACGTAGTGTATTCCGTGGTCAACAATGCATTGTCGGAACTTATGTGCCCCTTTTCAGGCTGATGAGTGAGGGGATAAAAGATTTTCGAAAATCCGCAGCGATGCCGCAAATGTTACATTCGTTGAAAAAATGGGTCGAATCAACCAGTAGTAAGTTCAACGTCACTCCAGCACCTTCTCACCTAGCTAATTACCTCGTTACCATAGCCCGTGAAGTGAAAGAGGGTGCGCCGACAGTCACTGCGTACCCTGACGATGCAAACGAGGGGCACCCCCTTATCCCGGATTTCGTTGGCATGCACCTCCCGGATTTGCAAAAGCTGCTCCGCTTGGTTGTGAATTCAAAATACAGTACGTATCTTACCGTTTGGTTGTCCAGTACTCGACTTACGTCTTCACAGTTTTCAGCGGCGGAGTTGGCAAATCGTGCCCTTGGGAGGAGATCGGACGGGACCCCGAAAAATGGATCGATCCAGAGCGCATGCCCGAGGGCGCTGTCTGGAAAGATCCTAGCGCGATGAACATGTCCCAAGTCCTGCTTTGGCTGTGTTTCCTCCGCGATTGCCAGGATGGTCTCGTCCCCGACGAGAAGAAGTTTCAATTCCGTCGCGTCTACGCCGGTCTCTCGCCCATTGACGTCTCGAAGAGCCAGGAGTCGTCGCGCAAGCTCGTCACGCGAGGCGACAAGCAGACGTACGTCCTCGAGTTCGACACTTATGTTACTCGTTGCCACGCGCCTGGTGGCATGCGATATCCCAAGGCCAGCATCGAATATGGACGATTCCTTGCCGAGCAGGAATCTGCGGCCGAGCAAGCCCCGCCCGACAGGCCCGAATGGCAAGGCCTTCCAACCGGTAACCGGCGCACGCTCGCGCAGGTTTTAGGCGAGAAGGAGCTCAAGGTCATTCGCGAGCTTATTGGCCAATTCCACGACGACGAAGACAAGGATCTTGCCACCTCGCTACTTGATAACCTGGTTGAGTTCTTATCCCATTTACCCTCCTCGGTGAGTGTTTATATATCGCGCGTCATTCGATTAATATTCAATTTTTTGTTTTCATTTCAGACCGACGACGGTCTATGGTCCTCCAAATCCCCCCTCCCTGCGATTTTTCCCTCGGCCAAGCCTGATTCACTCCACGCGGATGATTTTTTCGCCGATTTTTGGCTCTCCATCACGTATTTCCTCGGACCTCGCAAAGTCCCTCGCGAGGAGGATCGTTTCTCGTATTTCGACTCGTGGATCGAGGAATCCCTCGAGGGTGATGCGCTACGCCACCCAGAGAGCGGTACTTTGCTCGGGGGTCTCAGTACTCCTTGGGTCTGTCGTGCGCTCCTCAAGCTTCTCTTCAACTTCAAGGCCGTCTCAAACTCGCTCGATCCTCCGACTGAATTGCCCAATGAATATGACGCTTCCCGACTCCCCGTCCACGACCTCCCCCGCTTACGTGGCTGGATACGCGACTTAACCAACCAGCTTCACCAATCGATTGAGGTTCTTCGAAAGACCTCGGACGATCGTCGCGCCTGCCGAGTCACGCACGC
>WSTG01001299.1:0-10500 GCA_019616325.1 Ceratobasidium sp. 394 | reverse complement strand
CGCTGAACTTGATTGTGGTGAGATCAAACAGAAGTCGCCGCATCAACCTCCCAGACACGCGCCCGGCGCTTCCGCAATCAGAGCCCGCTTGACAGCTCACCTCCTGCCCCGTGCTTGTCACCGCTGCCGACTCGGCCGCACACCTCGATTTGATGTATCTACTATATTACATATTTTGCAATTTGTTTTACCTTTTATTCAATTCTCAGCCCCTGGCCCGGGCCGATTCTCACACTAGCCTGTGCCAAGCACAGAGCTCATGCTAGTCCATATGTCTCGGAGAACCAGCGAATCTCCCTCAATAATCCCTCGGCCGGAGCAATTTACTGCTCTTGCAAAATGGTGCTAATATGTATGACGTAGACGCTTGGCAAAGCGTGGTGAACCTCCCAGGCTAGCTGGCAGCAGGCGCCTTTCCATACACGCCTAGTTAGTATCGGCCTGCATCAAATGGTCGTTAACTGTGGTGGTATGTGCGATAGGCTTTCAATCGTTAGCATATAATTACGTTTACCCAACCAAACTAATGTACGAGCCAATCTAATACAACGACACAAACATATGCAATGCTAGGGCTCCGGCGATTTGTGGCCGACACGCAGAGCCCGCAGCTCACGGAGTAGCTCGACCGCCTAGCGTTGTGCCAAGACCAAAGGGCTACTGTCTTACACGCCGAAGAAGGGATGTAGCTCATCTGCCGTGCCCTGGAATGGAGACATCGACACGATACTTCATACTTCAGGTCTATATATTCTGCCTCTAGACAATCCATATTTCGCGTCGAGCCGTGGTATTTTCCGCAAGTAATTATGAGGGGGTAATCGTTCGCCTTGCTTCTACTTTGTGTGCTTAGAACCATGCTATACGATTAGGGACCTCCATAGTACCGTAAAGCCTGAACCTTTCAGATGTCAAAGATTGTTAATAACATATCCAAGTGTCTCTGCCGAGATCTACACTACTCGAACATTGTCAGTATATAATTCGCATCCGTATGGATACGCATCGTTTGTAGTCACAATCACACGCCCAACTAGACCAACTTTCAAATTAGCATTAGTCACGCTCATCGGTCCCGGCTAGTTTGCTTGTGTACCCGAAATCTTGTATCCTGGTTGCCCGCAGGAGGGATGAGATATGGGGACTCAAGCAACGCCCCACTATTCAGTCTCATTACCCTCACACCCCTTTTGAGAAATTATTGCTTCCATGAGCGAAATAATGCGCATACACTCCGAGCTATCCGGGCGATTCATTGTTATACTCGCTATGAATTGTGGGGCTTAAGTGAATCCGACACCACGTTGATCGAATTATTCGTGTCTAATTATAGATGAAACGGAGGGGATACGGTAGCAGGCTGATTCGCGTTGTTGGTGTTCATCTTGAAACCAAGCACGTGACATTGTTCATGTTTGGCTCTGATTGCAACCTTGGGGGAAATCGCGAACGCCCCACTGCACTTGTAGATAGACCTGAATATCATAATTAAAGTTCATAATGTTTATTTGGGCTATTTTGCTTTTTTATTTTTATTTTAAAAATCGATGCGTATCAGGAGTTGAGGAGAGGATCGGAAGACGAGTGGAGTTTAGGGCCGGTCGCTCCGCCTCCCACTGTTTTTCCCGCTCTCCCACCGCCACGACGCGTACAACTGGTCTTCCCTTCGGCTGTAACACTACCTTTGGCACCCAGAACGCGTTCTAGTGCCGAAAAAACACCTTCCGTACGATATATCGCTCAAGTTCTGGCGCCACATCAACTTCTGCGAGGCTGATGCACGATTCCTTGCCAAGGAAGAAACCCTTCGCACCAAGAGCAGACGAGTGCTAAACGTTGTTAAAAGAACTTCCCCTATTATTTAGCAGACAGAAAGACTTAGTTGCGGGATGACAACCTGACCACAGGGCATCTCCTTAGCCCATACTGGAGAGTTACTCAGCAGCGACTCGAGATTACTGTACACCAGGCACCAGGCTGTACCTGATTCCGCAAGTACTTGTGAAATTGGAGCGTGGGACCGTTGGCGGGGGCAGATTCCGTACCTGAGAATTGAGCCAGTGTGCGTGGATGCTTGAAGATGTGCACGCTAAATGATAACGTGGCTCCAGAGCGAAGCTCTGATCGGCGGGTTGGCACCATTTGGGGCACCAGCTTCGTTTGGTGAGTATCTGTTACCTTCCACCGACGCAACGACGACAACCATCCATTATCACATGGTAAGCTCATCCAGCCCTTAACTACAGCGTTTCTGCACCTCGATAATGGGGTATTTTACTCGAAGCCCTCCTCCCCCTCGAAGACTGGACTCCACAATTTCACCGGATACCACTGCCATCATTGCGGGATGGGGTTTTACGACCGTAACCCGGGTGCATATGCGAGGGTGTACACTACCGGATATCGTATTGGCACAGCGGTAGGCTGCTATCATTCTGGTTGATGAGCGTGTGATCTGAATATCTTCGGTAGCTCGCTGGGCTCACGGGGTTGTGCTCTGCGGTCGCCACTCTACTTCTTCTCTCGTATATCATGGTGAGTATTGCACGCACAAGCCTACCGCTCACAAGCTCACTGTACGGCTCAGCATTACACGTTTTTGAGTAGAAATAAATCGCCAATGGCGCGAGGGATCCGTGCATTCACGTGCAGCGCGCTCGGAGCATACCTCTGCAGCTTGCTCCTTTCCGACATGTTACATGGGATGGCCTTTTCAATCAGCCTCAAATGGGCATCAGATGGTGGGATCCGTCATTCAGTGGCGTGCACGGCACAAGGTGCGCTTGTTATCTCGACGAGTCTAGTTCAATTTTGACCAACGCCTTTTTGATAACAGGCGGGATATTCCAGGTTGGGGGTCTAGGTGGTGCAGTATGGTTGGTAGCTGTCTAAGAGCCAGTCGCTCCTATTGACTGTTTGCTGCAAGGTCGCTTGCCATAGCGTACCATACGTTCAGGTACGCTCATCCAGCCCTACCTGGACACGCTGAGTAAATATGAATGATTTAGCCTCTTGTTCTTAATCAAGAAGCCTTCTATCTGGACGACTCGTATCACTCTGGGCTTGGGCTGGACCACTATGCTCGTACTCCCTATTGTCGGCCCTCACGTAATCCAGAATGTAGAGGAGAGGGGTCACTTTTATGGAGTTCTAGGCGCATGGTGTTGGATCGGACCTGGTTATCGGCTAGAGTGGTATCTCTTCCACTATGTGAGTTTACTTACCACGCTCGGTACTGATTTCTAAATTAGTTTCACCCATTCAGGTATGGGTATTCGTGGCTCTCGCTAGTTCCGTTGTGCTGTATGGTGTGTCCGCAAACATCCCTAAATTCAGCTCACCTATACTTGCTCTTCGGCAGGGCTCGTGTACCTCCGTCTCTCAGGGCTATTGTCCTTCGAGAATGGCAAACCCGTCTGGAAGAAGTCTAGACAAAGTCGGGGTTTAAGTTGTCTTACCTCTTCTTGGTCTGCACACGGTACTAGTTTGCCCTCCCATGCGTCGGAGTCTAGGTCCAGCGCGAGCCAAGCAGTTGCTACTGCCAACTCGAGCAGAGTAAGTAAGCATCTGAAGAGGGTCGCGGGACGCTTGATGCTGTATCCACTCGGCAAGTAGCTTCGAGACCGTAGCAGTTTTGATACGAAGGCTGACGGAGGCTGGCGATGAATTTACAGCATATTCAATGGTAATTCTCCCGCTTGTAATCTTGCGAGTCGGCCTGACGTTTGGCTGGAAACCACCTCCTGCCTATCAATTTTTTGCTGGGGTGAGAACACCTTTGTATTCTTAAACTCGCATTCTGACCACGTTTTTCTTTAGGTTGCTTTCGCCAGCTCAGGTCAGTCATGAGGTTTTTGCCTGTCTCGGTGCTGACACAGCACCGTAGGTCTGGTTAATGTGCTTCTGTTTATCGTAACTAGGCGTTCTTTTATCAAGCAAGTTGCGGCAACTAGGCCACAAGTGCACGTCTCAACCCTACAAATCGCAGTCTCGGAGGACGCTCAAGGCACTCAAGAAATCCATCTCCGCGAGTGGTCCACCGCCCCTCAATCGCGAGAGCAGGATGATATCAGTGAAAAGGAGGATGGGTCCCTCGAAATGAAACGTGATGCCTGATCCAGAGGGAGGTGTAGTCACCCTGCCATGGGGGTGATTTTTTTGACTGAGGAATAAAGCACTGATTGTCGGAGCAAGCGACGATCGGTTGTTCTCTCTCCACTTGACTCGCCTGTATTTGTTTCGTCTCTTATCTTCTTAAGTTTCTGCTATCTATCTCAGAGTTTGTGACATTGTTTAGGCGTATGCTCCTTCTATTATTACCTATCGCTCCGATATTCTGTAAGGTCAGGATTGAACACTCGATCCGAAAGTTGGCAGGTTCACGTCTCTCCCGGCGGTTTCTGAACCTCTTTTTTCCCTCCCGATATCCGCTTTGCTCCACTCCTTGCTTTCCGGCGGTTAGCGAAGGTTTGCTGGGGTATATTGGTGAGACGTTCTCACTCAAGCCGTCAATACATTACCGAATCGATCCCCCAACTTCCTTGGCAAAACAATGGACGGGTTTCAAACCGGCATTGGTTAAGAGGATATGGGAACTCAAGCCACACAATCTCATTACATTCACGCCTCATTCAAGAAATTCTTCTTACCATGTGCGAAAGAACGCGCATATACTCCGAAATACCCGTTAGTTCATCGTTATATTCACTATAAGTTGTAGGGCTATAGCGAGTCCGATGCCAGGCCGACAGAAGGGAGTGATGATGCGCCCGGTACCGCGGACGGATATTTCCTCGAGTGAACGCTCTATATTATTGGCTGAACGAGCAAGTTCTCTGAATGTAACGTACAAGGTTCTCGGGATTACGGTTTGCATTTGTTGATGCTCGTCTTGCAACTGTCTAGTCCCAAAGTGCAACGCGTTACGAGTTACGCAGGCGCTTACCTAGGAACTCAGATTTCAACCACGACGCCCCCCATCCTGTCCGTGTTTAATACTCGGTGGCAACGCGCAGACTTACTGATAAGACTAGATAGGCCACGCGCGACCACTCCGACGCCATCTGCGGACTGTGAATTTACTGGTACTAAACGATGCACGCCACTCTAGGTTTGTTACTCTTTGTTGTACTTGGACCGTGAAGGCGTGTTGGTGAACTCTCGTCGATTGGACCTCGACGACCACTTCGGATCATACCTACGACATCAATACACGCGCTGCGTAACATGAAGTTGAGGAGAGGTAAGCAAGTCCCGACCTAATCACTAAGCCCCCTCTAACGCGACATGTCCTCATTAAAGCCCCCCAACCATAGCGTTCGTACCCCGTCAACAAGTCTTAAACGAAAATCACATACCCTCGCCGAATCTGTTGACGCAAGACAATCTTGGTACGGCCGAACTAGTACCGCTACACCTCGTCGTGTTGGGCCAGCGCAGCACAAGGGGGAAAGCTCGGGGAACGTAGTTTCGGCATCTCGCGCCTCTAGTAAACTCTCCAACTTCCGTACGGCCGACTCTACCTACTCTCGTACTTCCGCCACACCGCTTGCGACTGCTGAACCAGCTAGGCAACACGACATGGGTCGCCTACTGGAGTGTGAGATGGAGGGCGCGATCTTCTGCGACCCTAACTTCGTCGACAACTTCTTGACTGTCGACTCGACTGGGCTACAGACTGTGCTAGACGACTGCAAGGATGATCTCGACCGCTTCCATTTTCAAGAGCGCACCACACGAGAACGTCAACTATACGACCCCATCCGCGGGGTGCTCAACATCATCAAGCAATCCGTCGACGGTGTTCCGGACTTGGATAATCTCCCCGCGTTCGTCGACGTTTCCGCTCAGCCTATCCCATCCCATTACGACGATACGGCTGGAATTAAACCCGACCTCGCGCTGTTCGACGGCTCGACTCACCACTGGGGGACGATGAGGATGCCGGTTGAGGTGAAGTGGCAGGTGACGTACCTCAAGACCGGGATGAAGCAGCTCACGCGATACGCCCGAGCTGTGTTTGCGCATCAGCTGCACCGGCGTCATCTCTACGGACTAGCGATCTGCAAGTGGGATGCGACGTTTGTTCGATTCGACCGGGGCGGGATACTGTACTCGAAGCCTATCGACATGCGCAGTCAGGAGTTTCGGGAGGCGTTTGCTGGTTGATACTGCTGGATGAGGAGGCGTTTGGGTACGATACGGCTTTCATTACGCGAGCTCGACGTGATGGGCGTCTGGAGTACTATGTGGATCTGCCAGCCGAGGCGTTCGTAGCCGAGGAAGAGTCGGGCGCTGCGGCGGATGCCGGAACAGGGGCGGGCGCAGATATTTCGACCGCTGTTGCTGGTCCCAGCGACTCACCTAGCCCATCGCCAAAACCGCCGACCAGGAGGCTGAGGGTGATGGAGCGGTTGTGTCATCGCAAGAGCATACGCGGGCGTGCGACGATCGTGGTTCGAGTGCGCGAGGTTATTCGTGCTGGATACTTGGATGAGCCGGAGGAAGCAAAAGGACGAATCAAGACGCGAAGCCGAACGAAACGGGAGCAACAGCCAGCCGAGGAGGCAGAGTTACTCGGGACTCGAGACTATGTGCTGAAGATGATGTGACGGGACCCGAACAAGAAGCTGGAAGGAGAGGTGCTCGAACTGTTGGTTGGGATATACGGAGTGGGCCAGCATATGTGGCACAGCGACGTGTTCAAGGCGTGCGGCTGTGGGAGGATGATGGACGACTCTTGCGGGGACTGCCTGGATAGGACACCGAACCGGGACCAGGTGTTGGTGACGAGGAACACGACGGACATCGACATCGAGATACCAGAAGAGAAAGAAGAAGAAACCCAGTATAGTAAGTGGATGATTCTTCCTCGTTTGAATAGCTTGTACTCAAGACCGTTCGCAGAGGAGGTTGAGACGAGCAAATACTTAGAGGCGTACGCTGACCGGACGTCACGCATCTATTGCCGACTCCTGATGTCGACTGTCGGCTCGCCACTGTGCTCGGCAGAGAGTCCGCGCCAGCTGCTTGAGGCAGTACTGGGTGCGATCCTTGGTGAGTTTGCTGCTGTTTCTCGATGGTGTGTCCATACGACTAACGGTATTTTGCTCAGGCTACTGGCGCCTTGTGAACATGGGTTTGCTGCACCGAGATATCAGCGACGGGAACGTCTTGATGCTGAGAGAGGAATATGGGTATAACAAACGGGAGTGGAAGGTTCCGCGCTCAACGACCGACGAACTGGATGCTGGGCTGACCGAGTCAGAAAGGCCACTACAAGACGTTCCGGGCTGTTTGGCCCGGGGCCCGGCCGGGATGCTGAACGACTTTGATCTCTTTACTACACACGGCGAGCTGGGGGCTGCGTTCTTTGGCGACTCGCCTTCTGAGGACATCGAAGACAAGGCGGACGAACCCGGGTCAAAGCGACAGAAGCTAAACTCTAGGGCCGCTGCGTCAACACACTCCCCAAAATCCGGCAAGGGTAAAGAACGGGAAGAAAGCAAGCCGGGGGAACAAACCTTGGGCCGTGCTGTCGGCGCAGAGCAGAGGGCACGCCAACCCGCCGACTTCCGCACGGTGAGTGATAAATACGCCTGATTTTCGATCAAACTTAACTTGGGATATCTTAGGGGACTCCTACATATATGTCCGCCCGTGTCCTGAAAATTAAACTTGGTCGCCGCTACGAGCATCACTTCATGGATGACCTCGAGTCATTCTTCTGGTTGATCCTACTATGTGTCATCGAGCACGTTGACTCCCCAGATGACAAGCCGACAGAAGACGCCCTCGAGCTACTAGACGACCTTGAATCTCCTCGTCTCAAAGCCATCGTCAAGGCAAAATTTACCCTCTTGCAACACTGCGCTGGAACTGGCCGGATGATGCGGGAAACCTTGGAGTCGTTGGAGAACAGTTGGGCCGAAGATCCCGCAATCGTCTCCGTCGTACTGAAGCTCGGTGCATACTTCAACGGGATTTACGATCGTTCGCTCGAGAACTATGTCCCAAACGAGGTTTTTCCTATGATCGTTGAGGTTATCATGGGCGCGCTCGACTCTAAATAATTCGTTCGAATGCTTTTTATCCCTCTTTACTTATAACGCTCAATTTTTGTTTCGGTCTGTTGTACTTATGCTATTTGTAATGTCATTAAGGCTATCTTATTTCACTTGCTTCGAGTTGGCGTCGTCGCTTGATGGATATCGGGTTGAACCGACGATTTGAAATTCTGGGAGTTAAGCGCTCGGTGCTCCAGTGACGTCAAATTTCTGCGATTGTTTTCAGTTTGATCACGACCACCACGACCACAACCACGACCCGACTCGGTGTTATGGGGCTCCTCAGCGGGTATATACCACAACGCTCTCTTGAGCAACTCAAAAAGTATAAGTATTCTGGCGTAGACAAGTAAGTGCTATTTTCCTGATAGCGGACGCTGTTCTAAGACGTCAATGCTAGGTCATTACTTAGCAACTACGTTCTTAATCCGTTTTGGACCCAGTTCGTCAAGATATGGCCCAGGACTATAGCTCCAAATACGGTGAGATAGTCCGTTGGCGCCTGATGGAACGGCGTATCTTATCACTCGATGCTACAAGATCACCTTCCTAGGTCTTTGCCTCGTTCTCACCAACTTTGCAACACTCCTGTACTACGATCCCACATTTTTATCCGAGAAGGGAAGTGCAACAGGGCCTCCCCAATGGGTGTATTTTACGTGAGTTGCCAGCTAGGCGATATTTCATTTGTATTCTGACGTGACACACGTGCGTAGGTGGGCAGCAGGTTTGTTCTGGTACCAGGCGTTTGATGCCATCGACGGGTGCGTCAGGTCTGGTTTGGCTTCTTGTATACAGGCCCTCACACTTTTTGTGCAGCAAGCAAGCACGTCGTACTGGAATGGCTGGTCCACTTGGTCAAATGTTTGACCACGGGTGTGATGCGATAAACACGACGGTGTGTCTCTGGAATCTTCCGCCAAAGTTGCATCCGTAGAGTTATACTCAACTCCTTTCCAGCTCGGATCCATCTTGGGTTGTCGCGCCCTCAACCTTGGTCGTTCTTGGTGGCCCATCATATGCCAGATTGCAACACTCGCGAACTTTTACCTTACGACCTGGGAAGAATTCCACACTGGAACCCTGTACTTGGGCGTATTCTCCGGACCTGTGGAAGGGATTATTATGATTGTTGTACTCTTTATCATCACGGGCTTTTACGGTGAGTCGATTGAATGAGCCCAACGCAAATATGGATATTGATAGCGATCGTCCGAATGCAAAGGAACCCAATTTTGGGACCAAACGCTTGCCTCATTCTTCCCTTCATTTTTACATCCCGTCATCGGCGATATTCCACTCAACGAAACATTGATGGTCCTTGGGGCGCTCGGACTCGGTTTCAATATCGTTACCTCGTATGTCACTTTGTCTGATCTTTGGGTCTATACCAACACCTCCGTAGGTACATGAACGTCCGCGTTGCCTGCCGCGAGAAGAAAATCTCCAAGATCACACCCCTCGCCCGCCTCCTCCCTTTCCTCATCTCCACCGCTCTCCACGTCGCTTGGATCGCTGCACCTCTCACGCCCTCCCCACACCTCACCTCCCAGCCCGTAACCCCAGCCGATAGCACACTCAACCCACACAAGGGCTTCACCACCATCCAAATCGCTCAAGGCAAAGACTTGCTTTTACACAGCGCCGCGTTTGTACCGTTTTTGTGCATGTGGGGGTTGCAATTTGCGCACCAGGTTGGGAGGATGATTTTGGCGCATGTAACCGGGGAGAGGTTCCCAATGTTGGACGCGGGTTGGGTCTGGGCAGGTGTCGCGGTTGTGGATGCGTGGAGCTGGAAGTTGTTTGGAAGGTACGTTTAATCGTCGGTCATAAGATGGTGGAGCTGGGCACTGAGAGTATTGATTGATTAGGGCCCCCATCCTCCACGCGGATCCTCTCAGGTTCATCTTAATCTCCTTGGCCGCCTCGATTTTGGCCTATGCGCGATTCTGCACGGCCGTGATAAACGATATTACCGATTATCTCGGGATTGCGTGCTTTACCGTGAGGAAGAAGGATGCAAACGGAGTGTGGCAGGATGCGGTCAAGAAGGACGAGTGAGGTCGAAATATATAGTTCTTACCACTCCAACACAAGTACAGCAGAACAATCTGCTTATAGAGATTGTATCCTCTTGTATCCAAGTACTGTTTCAATAGTGTACTTCCAATTCGTTGAGGCGAAGCTTCATAAATGGGTGAAATGCAGTTATACAATTTCGGTGCTTCAGCAACGTGGGGTCACATATATGTACAATAAACCAAAACGCAGGCTCCTACCCGCCTTCCTAGTCAAGCTTCACGACTTTCGGCCTTAAATTTCAGAGGTCCTCCGAATCGGAATCTTGAGTTTGTACCGGAGTCATCGCTCCTTGCCCGCGGAACCCCTTAAAACCCCCTCTTCCACGTTCTCGTCCGCGTGCCCCCATTTCACG
>WSTG01001296.1:0-10509 GCA_019616325.1 Ceratobasidium sp. 394 | reverse complement strand
TACTCACCCAGTTTTGTCGAGGCGTAAATAGAACTAATGTTTCGCCAGTGCAATGTGGGTACGAAGAGCAGAACATCACAGGAACTCGTAGGTGGCTAAAAGCGCGGGTTTTTGTGAAATATTGCGTGATAAGTACCTATAAAGCCGTATACCGGTCGCTACCGAGGAGAAACCAGATATAATGTGGCATATATTCCGAAACATATTGCGTACTGTTTGTTAATGTAACAAGTGGCGACGGGAGGTCACGTGAATTACTACGTATGGAGCTTGGATGCGCGCGTCAAGGTGACCACTTTCGAAGTGCTTACGCGGCCCAAGTACTTGTAGCGCTCCCTCGACCAACCCTCCACGACTGCATAACGAATAAAAAAGGATAGCTGCGTCGAGACGATGCAAGCCGAGTTTGAAGAAGCCGTGCCGGGACGTCATCGAGTACGTCGCACCTTTACCTCTAATCCTCGTACGGCTTTTGAATGTATCCCGCCAAGTCACATCATAGGAACCAGTTACCCACGTATTGCCATTGCGAAAAATGCAAAGGCAAAATCAAGCAGAAGCCACGTACAATCGACGACCATCGAACACGATATCCCCGACAACCTGCTAGCCCGGGTTCAGGTGCGGAAGGAGATGATGCGCCTGCAGGCTCCATTGTCCAACAATACATTGGAGGCGATTATCCGGAAGATATAATGTATCAGCCACGGCCTCAGTCCTCTAGTCCCGTTCTCTCACCTCAGCCCGCATCTCCGGCTCAACATGATGAGTCGGATGACGATCATGAGCATGTAATGCGTCTGTCAAGCTCGCCACGCGCGGATACGCCACCAGTGCCGCCACCTGGACGCCAGATCGTCGATGACGAGTTCCGAGACCCGATTGAACAAGTCGACAACGCTGGCCAGTTGCCAGACGACGAGATGGATCTGGACCGAGAGTATCCTTTTGATCGTTTGCTTGATGACATACCAAACGAGCATCACGAGCACGATGAGTTGCTTAACCTAGACGAATACAACGCTGAGCCGGAGGAAATTGACCTAAACGACGAACTGGACAACGAAAACTTTGGATTGCCGGATGACGAAGCTCGGGATCCTGAAGCTGAACTACCACACTTTCAGCCTGGGCTTGGAGAGTTTGACGAGGAACTTGGTCAAATGCTCGGTGAAGATCTAGATAACGACGAAGGCGATCCTAGGGCTCTCTGTGTGGCGCTTGAAGAACATGAACTCATTCGTAACGCATATATCGATGCTTTCATACAGAAATCTGTCTACGGAGCAACCCACCGTGCTCTCAAACATCAGCTCAAGGCAGCTCGTCGCACCATCGCTGCCAACCCAAATGTCAGTGCGGAAGACATCGCTAACATGGCCCAGACCATCGGAACAGCAGAGAATCGGCTTGGTGTCAATACCGACAGGTTTATCACTACCTTCACCCTTTGTCCCACTTGTAAGCGACGCTACTCACCTGAGTATATTGCTACAACCGACAATCCTACATGTCTTAATGAGGGGTGTGAGGGAATTCTGTTCACACTGCGCAATCTTGCATCTGGGGGCCGACGACGAGTCTCGAATGAAACATACCCATTTGCTTCACCTATTGCTTGGGTTCGACACATGCTGAGTCTCCCAGGAATGGCTGAGCTTATGCAAACCTGGCGAAGCAACCAAATGGGTGATCATGGGCTATCGGCTCCAATATCAAGTGATGAATGGATGCGTACTCTGGATGTTAACAGGCCACTAGGTGACATAACTGATGGATGGGGATGGCGATCAACATTCGCTGGACTTGAACGTCATGAAGATCTGAATACGGGGAATGTAACTGATGAGAATGTACTGGAGCCGCCAATTCGCTTTGTGAGCCTACCGTTTGGGCTTTCGTTTTCACTGAACACCGACTGGTAAGCAATAGTACTTTGTAGAGATTCAGCTTAGTGACTAAGATATGTGTTAGGTTTCAGGCAACAAAGGAGGGCAACTACTCTGTTGGTGCCTGCTACCTTGTTATCAACAATCTCCCAAGGCATCTTCGCTTTCTCCGCCAGAATATTTCCTTGTGCCTTATCATGCCAGGACCCAAGGAACCCAATGGATATGCTCTTTCTCAGATGCTGGGGCCCCTAGTTGATGATCTATTGAAGTTGAAACAAGGTATGTGTTTCAAGCTAATAATTGTAAATGTGAATCTGACCAAACTAGGGGTGTCTATGGTTGTCCGCCAGGGTGATCCCCCAGTCTACCGGGAGGAGGTAGTTCATGGCGAGCTTAGTCAGCAGATTGCTGACTTAATGGCACGCATTAAGATGGGTGGAGGTGCCGGCATCAAGTCTGAGCTCAATTTTTGCTTGTACTGTCTTTGCCGCTTGTCTTCACTCTCCGTGCCTGCTGGATATATGCGTGAAGGTATGTACTTGGATACTATCCTAATAGTTTCTAATCTTTGTTTGGCACAGGTTTCATGTTTCGCAATCCACAGCAGGAGCTTCGTGATGCTTACATGTGGAAGTCACTGCCCACACGTGAAGCACAGAAGGAACTATTTGATGAAAGTGGTATCCGTTTTACTCCATTCCATCGTATCCCTGGTTGGCACACCTCAACCTCATCGCCACCAGATGCAATGCACTTGCTCTACCTCAGGGCAATGAATTGGATTGTTAAGCAGGTGCTAGTTGGCCCTGGGATGTTTAACCAGCGCCACCCCAATGACCCGGACCCCCAAAGCATCTTTAATGATTGCTTGACTACCATGTGGATGCCAAAGAATTTTCAGCGACTACCACCCAAGGTATGCCAGACTTGCTTTTTGTATGATATGTGATTTGGAGTTCAACTGATATCCATCCATTCAGCTTGGTCAGACTCGAACTTCAATCAAAGCTGATCAATGGAAGCTCACCTCACGAATCCTATATATCCCTCTCTTCCTTGCGTTTCGCAATGGTGACGAGATTGGCCCAGGTAATGTTGCACGTGGGAACCAAAGTTCTCCAGGTGCAAAGCACCAGGCTCGTCGTGCAAAGCTTCTGCATCAGCAACGGCAAAAATACTTTGATTCAATTGGGGAGCCTAATCATTGCCCACGTTTACGGGAGTGTTTTCCCTCCCGAAGTCTACGCTTTCATTACCGCCAGGTCTTACGGTTCTGTCTTGCTGTCAACATCATCGACAAGCGCTCAATCACACCAGCTGAAATAGGATTTGCGCAGCGCTTACTAGAGTCTCTCTGCATTGACTATGTGAACAACAACGTCCAGCTCCCCCCCAATTTTCACTACTTGATGCATTTGGAAGAGTCCCTCTTGAAGACAGGATCGGTTTATAATACCCACGTCTGGGGCATGGAACGCGCAAATGGTATCATATCACGAATTAACCATAATGGCAAGAGCAAAGGGGTTCTAGAAGGTACACTTATGCGTGGATGGTGGAGTTACACCACAATTCAAAAACTTGTATGTTATTCCTCTTTCAAATTTATGCATAAATACATGCCACTGAGCTACATTCCTAGATTGATGCTATGAATGCACTACCCAATCGCACAGAAGCTGATGAAAGTATAATTCAAGATCTGCTTTTGGCACTTCGTGGTGGAGCAGAGCATGCACAGCAGCGGGGAACACTTATGGCATTCATTGCACAATGCCAGAGTGCATATATGCGCCATTACGGAATTCCAGGTATGGATTTTTATCTAAGTAAATCAGATTGTACCACTTAGATGCCAACTTGCAGATCCAGTACGGCTGTCAACACAATCCCGTGATGTTGATCTGGAGGACCTTGGCATTTATGAGCTGGTTCTTCAGTTTTGCATACAGTTATGGCCAGACGCCGGGGTTTTTGGCCCAGGAGTGGTCCTAAACCATTATCTCGCACCAACCGGCATAGTGCGAAATCATAGTTATGTTGAGCACAATGGGATCTGCTACGGTGCATATCAGCATACCAGTGGCAAAGGTTACTGCTATGCATACATTGATGGGCGTCATGCAGTTCGGATAGAGCGTGTCTTACACATTGACATCCCAGGAAACGTGAATCTGCGTGCGGTGTGCGCATTGGTCCGTCGCTTCCAGTTACCTCAACTCGAGCCACGCTTTCCATGGGATGCTTGGTGTGTGACCTATGTATTTTTGCGTTAAAACTATTGGCTTGACTCGAGTTTGCAGGTCGGGACACTTAGGAGTGGCCAGTTGGCAGTACGGTCAACTTGGGGATTTGGTCGCGATCCCAGCCACACGGTTTTCAGGCTCGTTTGCCTTATTCGATGTACCGATGTCGTATGGGAGGTACTGGATTTCGGTTGCCTTGGACAGTCTCAGCCCGGAACGTGACGCCCACGAAGATGATGAGTAGCACATACATACCGATTGAATGCCAAGTCCTGGGCCAGCTCCTTGTCCACTCGTGCATGTAGTAGAGGATTGTATATAGTACGCGCATGCAAAACAGAAGATGTTGATGCGTGCGTGCACAAACGCGCGTGAGCTCTGTTCATGATACTGTGTAACGGTACGTGCGGCGACTCACAATTTTGCAGCCTATACGATGCGAGGAAAATACGTTTCGCACGCTGGCAGGGGTGAGAGCCGGGTGCCAGAACAAATGCCCAAGTTTAGGGTAACCAAGGCTGCGGGCTAGAAGCGGGCCGGCAAGTGTGCGCAAACTGGGATGAGGCCGAGGAAACTGGACACGCAAGGGCGCACACGCGCAAACAAGCGTGGCCGAGGAGTTGACGGCGAGCAAAAGCGGGCCTACAAGTAGAGGGCGAGCAAGGAGGTGTAAACGAGAGCTGGCATGGGTATGGGCGAGGAGAGGTGAGTGAGGGTGACACGGCAAGGTGGCAAGCAGGCTCACCTGGACCACCACGGCTGTGAGACGGATGACAAGGCTGCAGTAGAGCGGGCAAGGAGCGGGTAGGGGTTTGCGCGTGCGCTATCGAGTGCAGAGACGGGTAAGGGCACGGGCAGACAACGAAATGGGTGAGACGAATGGTCAGTAGTGGGGTGGGTACGGCTGAATGGATCGGCTTACCGGAGCACAAACATCGCTTGATGGCCAGGCGCGGGTAGTCAACGCGAGACAGGGGGTGGTCAGCAGCGGGGGCAACATTCCTGTCATTAAGCGCTGCCGCAGGTGTGGCCTTGTCGGTCTGCCGCCTCTCCGGTCGTCTGTGAGTTGGCAATGTGGTGTTGAAGGAGAAATTAGTAGCACTTGATGTGCCACCTCCAACCACGAGTCCGCGACCGCCGTCAACAACACTAGTAAGCTGGCGATGCATTGACACAAGTCTGAGGATGTGTATGGCGGTAACTTGGCGCTCCCACTTGCTGAAGCTCGATGAGAATCTGCAGCGCGGGAGGCCAGGTGATGCATATTGCGCAGATATCATTGATGCACGCACGCCGCTGTAACCAATGGGAAGCTCGCGCGCGTGCAAAACATTTTGCACGCGCATGGTGCCAAGTCCAAGATCGCCCTCTGAAAATTCTACACGCACGTAAGAGCATCTTCCCGCATTCTCTGATTCACATTCCGCTAGACGAGAATCCTGCGCATATATAGTATCTGTGTGCGTGCAAGGATTTTTGCACGCACGTAGTACCCCAAGTGCTCTCGAAATCTTGCGCACTCGAGCTATTTCTGTATTCCTCTTCACCCGCGCGCTATATGCGCCTGCGAGATGGAGCCTTGGTTGCTCACTCACACCAGACCCATTCTTCAACCGCACTGTGACTTGGGCACGTGCACAAGCGAATTGCCCGTGCTCCGCTGCAGGCTGTCTCATGAGCCCGCAGTATAGCGTAATGGATCATACGTGTGGTAGAGCAATTGCATCGTATTATTACATGCGCGCAGCAAAAGTATGCCCAGTTCGGGCGGCAGGGGACAAGCAAAACAAAATGTACAAAAAACAGGGCTTCCACACCCAACTAAAGGCAGACAGTAGCAAAAAGACCTTGTGCAATCGTTAAACCCTACTCTTCCACGTCCGCCTCCACGTCCGCCTCCACGTCCACCTTCTTCTTCTTATTCTTCGAGCCAGGAGGTCGCCCGCGCTTCTTGGGCTCCTTGGGGGCTGGAGCACTGAGCGCTTTGTTCCGAGTCTGCCGCTTACCTCCGGCTGGGGCGCCGCTGTTGGCAGCCAGCTGGCCTGCAGCTGGAGCCGAATTGTGGTCGAGCGGTGGAGGTGGAGGCATCTCATGGGTGCCGGAAGGGAGGGGATTGTATGCGTGGTTTGCGGTTACGCTTTGGCCAGGATTCGGATCGTCGGACATCGGCACCACCTTGACTGGAGCGACACGATGGGCCTCGGATGACACGCCAGACGCGGCTATTTAATATGTGAGTTCATTGTTCGTCTTCATTTCGGTAGGTGATATAATACTTACTTGCCCCCGACTGTGACCCAACCCCGCCACGTTCCATCTTGTCATTGTGCATGTCTTCGCCAAGTAATCGTGGGTCGATTGGAACGTCAGCTACAGACGTGGAAGTTGAGTACAATCCTTTACGTGTTAGCGTGCAGACTCACAATTCTTCCGGATGTCAAAACCATCTGCTGACCCCAGCGCTCCTTGCTCGCCTGTAGTGGCCCGCATGCCAAACGCCGCTGAGCTGCCCTGCCTCTCAAGGATGTCCAAAATGAGGCCGCTCTCCTCCTCCTCGTAGGCGTCAGACTTCCAACCACCATCTTGACCTGCCCCATTGTCGCCCGCATGCTCTGCATCCATCGAGTCTACCCATGTGAGTATTGGTTTTACCTAGCTTCAGGAGTTTTGAACTTACCTTGATTCTCACTGCCCTCCTCAACTTCGGTCTTAACCATCGGGTTTTCCACCAGAAAAGCGTCGATGTCCGGTTTTGCAATCACCCTCGCATTGATCAGGTGCGCGCATTTCCGAAACTCCTCGGGGTTCTTCTCGCGCCAGGACTTGCTGATTCCGCAGAAAGCGATCCGTATAATGACCTTGCTACTACCCGTGCCGCGCTCGAGTTGAGGGACAGGACGCTTCACAACCTCGATTTGACGGGGCGGAATGCGAGGGCTGTGGCCTGGCTTGGCCATGGCCTTCTTGCGCTCAGCCGCATGAATCGCATCAAACAGGTTTGTTTCCTAGGTGCTTTCCCGTAGGCAAAAAGCTCTGTGGACTCGTGAAGATGAAAACACGCACCCATTTTGCCCGGTGCTCGGGTCTCTTAGTGACCATCCCCACTTCCACGTCGCTCTCATCTTGAGACATGTACCCGATTTGTGAGAGATACTCCCACTCGGAGCCTTGAAGCGAGGGGATCACCCTAATATAACTAGCTCGGATGGTGGCCTTCTGCAGAAGAGGGGTAAACGATATAGCTTACGCTTGCCAGATATGCGAGTGACTTACCCTATCGCTCCTCTGGTACCTCCGTGCATTTGACCTCATGACTTCGATCTCCGCGTTGGTCTTCTTCAAATCACGCCATGCAGCCTGCGCCGACTTAAACGGGCCATCGTTGAGTAAAATAACGATCTGTTCATCGGAAAGGTTCCGGAGTACGTTTGACAATTCACTTCGGTCGTTGGGGATTGTGGACTTGAACCGAAGGATAAACGTGGGGATCCAAGCGACCTGCTTAGTGAGAGGTGCCTTCCAATGTGGGAAGGGTCGGCAATAGCCCGTGTCTGCATCGAGAAACTGCACCGGGAGGGTATCCGGCTCGCCGTATTCGTCCTCGAAAAATGGCCGAATCTCCCTCGCAGCATTGATCCCCAGCATCCGATAGAATGTGTTACGCGCGTGTTCCTGTATTGTCCAGGTAAGCATTTGAGCCAGTAGCCCAAATCGAGCCTTGCTCACCTTGCAACTATTGTCGTCCGTGCCACCTTTCTTTTTACCAATACGGCCCCTGGCCTCAGATACGACTTTGGACACGATGTCGATAAGCTCGGGGGTTGGGGAAGGATTAGACGTGTACTGCTTGGCAGCTTCGGAAGGAGCGGAGGCGGCTAACACGGGGTGGCCGAGCACTTGGGGAACCAGACCGTTGGCAGGCGCCAAACGGTTCACAGCCTCCAGGATCCGATTGAGTTTCGCGTCTGTCAGTCGGTATCGCTCGTCGCTGGTGCATTTGTACCCCTCAAATGCGTCGGACATCTCGTTGATCTGCCGCTCAAGGATAAGTGTCGGACGAGGATTGTTTGACTTTGGCAGGACTGAAGCATGTTCTGAAAGTGTATCGTTAGCATAAAATAATAGGCACAGCACGAAGCATGCACTTACCGGATTGTAGTTTAGGCGGGCCGTTCGGACCTTTTGGGGCGCTTGAGAGTCCTTCAGCTGGCGTACTGCCCCTCGTATCAACACGATCTTGCACTGTTGCCAGACAAGGTGAGATCCGAGGACAGAATAGAATAGACACCTACCCATCATGATCTCAGGCGTGCTGCGCGACAAAGAAACCTGTCGCGGAGGAACGGAGCCTCGAATCGATGAAGAAACGGACCTTGGGAGCAGGAAACTCCCCGATGTGAGGCGAGGAGGAGCATATGGCGCCGATTTCGATCTCTTGAGGGCTTGTTCAGTGTCGACCCGGCCATCGATGTCGGATACGTCGCTCGACTCCTCGTATCCACCGGCCACGATCTTGCGCTTCGACATAGTGTATTTGAAGTTGAGATGACTCGAGGACACGCTGCACAACCACGAACGCCTTGCCTTTTAAGTAGTTTGTTTGAATGTAAATATAAAAGTAGAACATACCGGACCGGCTGCACGCCGCATCGTGCTGTGGTCAGTTGGACGTCCATTGCTGGTCGATTCACCACCAGTTTTAACAAGGGTCCTGGTGGGCGCTGAGACGGTCAATAGACCACATTTGTCAAAAGCGGTTCGCAACAACACCTGGAGGTGGCGTTCTATACCCTCACTGATTTTACGTGTAGATATGCCACTGCGGTCGATTTACCTTACTGTCGGACGTCGGCGGATCTCAGGAGCGCATAGAAAGCCTACCCATTGAAGTGGTGGGGTCGAGCGTCTTGCAGCTGGTCATGCGGTCTGACCATATCCGGGCGGATATTCTCCGTTCCCAACCTTGGGTCAAATCTGGTTGCAGAAACAGGTTTTTCTGCCGTTGGTGGTTTGCATAAAGGGGACCTTAGTTAGATCGAGTAATCACTAGATAACCTTGCGTTCAAGAGTGGATGTATGCGGCGTGGAACTGTCAAATAATTTGAAATCTCGTCGCCTGGGAGTGTTTGGGGTCATGAGTGTTGAGCGCCAACTCCAGCACTCCAACTTAACCACAGCACGTCTTTGACGTATAAAATGGCCGACCGTCCTGTCCCTGTGTCCACCATGCTTGAGCTCTGCCGTCGTCCGCCCAAGCGCCTAAATCCATTCGACGACTCTTTCACCGCTCTTGAACATATCCAATTTATCGATCTTTTTGCTGTTGAGAACGAAAAGTGCGCTCGATTCGCACGCTGGCAACGGGACACTATACTAACGCCCCCCTTCCCTAGCTCTTTGCGGGAACTTGCGTCTCAATTGCTCGCTGCCGCCGTTAACCCGCATCGTTTGAGTAGATCTACGGTATGTTTCACGAATGCTTTGCTCCGGTTGGACGTTCACGCTCAAGCCTGGCTCCCAGTCATCTACCAAGGAGGTATCTAAGGCTCTCGAATTGCACAACCAGCGTCCAGCAAAGCGCCGTGAGTACCACGTTGTCATATTACATCAGTCCACTCATTGTATAATGTTCCAGCAGTGAAGCTTCAAGAAAAAGCCAGCGACAACCCTTCAGACTCGAACATCGTAAGTCGTAATGTGTCCGTTATTGCTCCACTGATGCGGTGTTCAGGCCATGGATCCCTCAACCGAGCAACAACCATCAGCCACGCAGACGACACAGCCGCCGGCTGTTGGGGTTAATCAGGGGCAAACCGGTCCGGCACTCAGTTTCGCAACACTTGCCCCGGGCCAACCGGCTGATCAACAAGCCTGGTCGTATGGCTTTGGATACGAGCCGTCATTGCCTACAAACCAAGGATACTCGATGCCTTATGACCCGTATCAAACCACCTCAGCTCTTCCCATGTTCTCGTCCCAATCTAATCCATATGGACCCTTCCCCGACTTGTCAGCCTCCCAGCATGACCCTGGCCTCGATCCGATGTTAGAGGCTGCGTACGCCGTCAGCCTTTCTGAATTTTCGGAAGCTCCTTATGCGGAAGCTCTTCATTCGGAAGCTCCTCAACCCTCGAATCCTGTTGACCCCGCCGCGACTAAGGCCGATGAACTGCGGTTGGACATTGTGGGACATGATAGCACACGGTTTCCGCCCCCTTTTTATGGACTTCCTGTGGTCGAGACTATCCCACGTCCCAGCTTGCAGAATCCTCTTGCCTACTACCTGTTGGCGAACATCAGGAAAAAGGGTCAACTTTCATTCAGGTAAAAAGAGGTCAATTTAGCTCTATGAAAGGCTTTAGGGGATTTAT
>WSTG01001295.1:0-10512 GCA_019616325.1 Ceratobasidium sp. 394 | reverse complement strand
TGCGGATCCGGCTTCAGACCGGGATGATGAAAATGCCACGGACGGACCGGACGAAGTTATGGGCGATCCCGACGATGCTATGGGTGAGCCGGACGACGATGCCATGGGCGAGCCCGACGATGACGCCATGGGCGAGTCCGACGATGACGCCATGGGCGAGCCCGACAATAGCGCTTTGGGTGAGCAAGGAGACGGAGGCATGAACCATGCCGATGTTTCGGAAACGCATGAAAACGAACTCCAGGCAGATCACGACGCCTCGGTCAATACCCCGCCCACAGCCTCAGCCGCCCCTCCTCTACCCGCTCCTGCTCCTGCTCCTGCCGCCATCATCCCCGTTTCTCGCCCTTCAGAACATGCGATTCCGACACCGGTCTTACCCGATCGGCGGGCTAAGCGACTTCAAGACTTGCAGAGTCGCCGGGAGAGCACATGGCATCCTGAGAATTGGTGAGTAGGATCCTATTCACCAATCTCACACACCAAAATAACACCCGCTATGAATTGGAACTAGAGGCAGTACGGAATTTTAGAAATTTTTTTCTCAATTGCGTTTTGGCCTTGCGTAACCTCATGTACAAGATGGTGCGCCTTGTGGTATACAATATATGTTTCATGAACAAGCATTGACTCGGGAACTGCACATGGCCCACAACCGCCATCGTGGATAAGGACTAAATGGCCTAGGCTCAAATAAAGCGCGGGGGGTTATTCCATTTTGCGGTTCAAGAGGTTTGACTGTATGCCGAGCCTACCTGGCCCATCGGTTTGCAAGCAGCTATTGGCTATTCTATTCCATCGTGTGGATGATGTCATGATTCGGTTATGGGGTTATAGAATACTAGAACGCCAGTCAGACAAGCAACGCAAGGGGGGGTTCCGGAAACACTATGGCTAAGGCGTTTGAAATAGATCTTTACCAGATCCTCAGGCTCATTCGGGCACCCCCAGTAAATGGACGAAACACTGCGGCGGTTTGCGGAAGGGGGGGTACAGACAGGCATATTGACCTGAATGCCCCCCGTTTGGTGAATGCACCTAGAATAGCGAGGACTCAGGAACTATTTTATCCCGGGGCTCGTGGCTCATTCACTTATGTTTCCATTAGCTTTCGCCTTTCTATCTGAACACGCCCCGAAAACACCCAGAAATCGACCGCCGGTGGCATCGTAGCCGCCTGGCGGGTGGTTGGTTCATAGCAAGATGAGTTTACCGTCCTCGGCGATGCCCCTTAATAACTTGTACATCTCGTAGAACCCCTCTCTCGTGCACGATTCATTAGCTACATTTTGGCCCTTTGCGCTCATGTGGCGCAGCCACCATCATCTGCATAACCATGTGTGGCAAAACGTTTTGGGACTGGTGTAACTCGCCCAAAAGGCACGCGGGAGGCCGGCACCACCCATGTGCCAAATGAGGTGCGCCCGTAACAGCTGCGCTACGCTCGTTCAAACACACCGAGGGAACGGACCACAAGGCACACCCGACCCGCGCCTGCCACGCAGCCCCATACCAACCTGTCAATCGAGTGCTCGGGCCCTCGTGGAGGCGTCCCTCGTACACGACATACCACTGGCCAAGCCGGCAGGGACCACAGACCAGGCGGCTTCACGCCACATCGCAACCATGGCCAAGATGGACAGTGGCGTGTAACCCGCCATTGACGGCGTCACACCTGGCGGTGGCGTCGGCAGCCAATCGACGAACGCTCGGTCGAGCCCGTGGGGGCCGTAAACGCGACCGCTGGTTCTGCAACGATTAGGCGGGGTGCGTTCACCGCGTCATCATCCCCGCCAGACACACCATCAGGGCCTGCACCCGCGGCGGGAGCCTCGTCGGAGGCGTTCGCTCGGCCGCGGGCGCGACGTCAGGCTGAGCCCGTGGGGGCCGTGGGCGAGACGAGGTGGCTCAGTGGTAGTCGGGAAGAAACGAACGAACGTTTGATGCCGCCGCCGAGGCGGTATATAACCGAGCAAAGGGTCTGATTGGGTGATCTAAGCGCCAAGCAGCACAAGTCACCACTGCGCAATGCGACGGCTTGGTTCTTGGTCTAGAATTATGACCCTTTTTAATTACTGCTCATTTGCGCCAGGGATGGCAAATGAGCGGCGGCCCCAAGGGCTTGACACATTTGAGCGTGAAATGGAGGACACTTAAAGAAATTAATCCTACAATCAAACCTTTTGAACCGCACTCTCTATAACCACCATCATTGAGAGGGACCGAATGGCCTAGGCTCAAATAGAGTTCAGGGGTTATTCAACCTTAGTGCGAAACTTTACAGCTGAACCTCTTGAACTGCACAATGATGGTGGACGTTTCACGCTAAATTTGAGTGCCCCCCGCACTCCATTTGAGCCGAAGCCATTCAATCCCTATCAATGGTGGCGGATATGGAGGGCGCGGTTCAAGAAGTCCGATTGTATATGAGAGAACGCTTAAGCCTGCAGCCAAGGGCGCTTCTCGCACAACCCTAGATGCGCCGGCGTGTTTGGTGATCTATTTATGTCTGAAAATTAATACCTTCTGGAACCTCAATCTCTCTTACCAGAAGGTTCAACAAATCGTTGGGTCCGAAGATTTCACTCGGTAGTATGAATCGAGTCGCCCTCGGAGCCCGTGAGCATTGAGGTCATATCTCTGTTGTAAGAGTTCCGGAAGAGACTATACCTACCGCCACATCCGAACCGCTGAGTTGCTTTGGACGCCCGGCAATAACCCTACAATACCTCCTGTTTGGCGGCGCCAGCGAACCACTGGTCAAACAGTTTTCTCGGACGCACCTGTTAGCCTAGAAACCTCGGATGTGCGAGTTTTCCATCCAGGAGGGAAATTCCTCGATGTGCTTGCTGGGGTGTTGTTAAACCATGGTGGGCGACAGTCGAGGGGGTCTGGCACGGAAGCACTGTGCTTAGTGAAGAATGAAACCCCGTATACGAGAGAACTCAAACAGCCTATCCGTATGACAAGCGCTGTGTAAGGGGAAGGGATGGCACGCTACCCGGCTACCGGCTATCACAAAGTCGGACAAAGAAGATTATCGAGCGAGGCTATTCGAACTTTGGCTAAAGTATATACCGTTAGCTGCGTAAAGTGCCCCCTTGCTATTCCCGCATACACAGCAATTAAAACAGATACACTGGGGATCGGCCTCACCCTTGTCAAGGGTCCCCACCACCGGCGATTCTCTAGCTTCTATCACGGGCTTACAAACAGGTGTGTGCTTCGATGCATCCACGAATGGATTACAATCTCACCCCATTCCCGCCGTCCGCCAAACGGAAGCAAGAAAAATATCAATCGCGAGTTGTAATCATTACGCAGCTTGCTGTAAAACGGCACCCGCATCATATGTCGCTGGTTTGGGCCCAGGGTAAGGTTCCTCGGTGCGTATTAGACTTGCGCTTGTGCCTAGGTTTGGGGCAGTGCATCTGGCTCCACGACTATTCTGATCTTGGCACTACACGGAAACTCAGGTGTACATCCTGGGATGCCCTGGCATGGCGCTTATGCACATCACGTAAGCATAAAGTGTCCATCAAAATGATCATAACCCGTAACAATCAAACCGCACGAGCCGCTATAAATCGCATACACATGCATTCAACAGATTTATTTATATACATCAGCTCAGAGTATTAGTGCTCACATGTTGCAGAAATAAAAGACCTAGAAACGCACCGAAGGTACAGCCTTGCTTGCTCGGTGCGATTCGGGAGTATTCTAGCGTATATGCTCACCGGTGTATACAAGGGCTCCGTAGGCAGTCACCAGTGAATAAATACCATTCTGCCATTATTTACTATACGCCTTTGGCGTCGTCTTAAGCAGACTGCGCATCGCGCTTTACTCGTCTGTAGTCTAGCGCCACCATTTGTATTTGTTTGAATATACATTTTTCTGCAGGACACTGTGTTTAGAGGGGTATATCCCTCGATATGTACAAGCATGGCTCGCATTTAAACATGGTAAGTGCGAAATGATTATAGACTTACAGAAGAATTCGTTCACAAACGCCCGCATTGTCAGCCTCTCTACAGGAGGAGAGATGGCCCAGATATCCGCCAACATGAGTGGGTTTGGGTGGATGTTGGTCAAATCTCGGCCTGTAGAGAGGCAATCAACACAAGTACTTTCATGCACTATCTCATGTAGGGCTATAATAATTCACCCTCACCGTATTTAACTGGGGTGCTGCGCACGTGCCACATAGTATAGTCCTCGTCGAAACACCGTTTTGACGTTTCGGCGCCTTTTTTTATCGGCCTTTGTTCATGCAAACAGCGATAAGCCGACACATATAATCAACGAGCGCACGAAACGTCAACCAGACCCAGACAGTTAGTATACACCGTTGCGGCAGGCATCGTTCCACGACATGACACGGTAACTGAAGTGGAGGGAATGGTCTGTATCGAATAGCCAAGTTCAGGTCGCGCTTTCTGTGCGACTCCCGCTCATTAGCGAGCCTGTCGCGGGCTGTTGGTAGATGTTAGCGACCGAAATATTCGGTAGAACCGGTAAAGGGTGACTTACCTGGGGTTGTCCACCCGGCCCCTCAGTGTGCCTACCGCCTGAGTGCTCCGACGGCGCGGTAGACTCAACGCCCTGCGAGGGTTGAGACGTGGCCAGCGCACTTTGCAGGGCGCCCGCAGTTGGCTTCGCCTTGGGTTCGAACGTTCCCACTACAGTTTTGGGACACACGGGTGTGCATGCATATCACGTAAAAGAAATGGGGAGGGTCGAAAAGACAATCGGTGGACAAGGAAGTATGTGCTTACCAGGAATTTCAACGCCCACGCGCGTGCCATTTGTTGGACGCTCCGCTACGCGCTGGTGAGCCCGCCAGTAAGCCATATTCTATCCAGGTGCAGTGGGTGATGGTGGGAGAATGGGGCAAGAGCATTGCCGTGCGCATCCCATTTAAACGTAGACGACATTTTCTCGGAGGCGTATGCCACCCGACCCTCGTGCACCCCGTTATTGTCTACTTTGATCGGAGAGGCCGGTTGAAATGACCCCATCCTATTTCTCAAGATTTCACGCTTTCGAACACGCGGTCAGGGCTCAGCTACTCGACCCTCGGGCCATTCATTTGGATCGACATGCCCCGGCCGTGATAGTTCGTCCCATGCGTAATTTCCGCTAACCCTATGTACGTCTTCGGGGCATTGCGGTAGGATCTTGGGCACACGGGTACATCGCCCAGCTATATTCGTACGCATTGTCCCGACAACACAGACTGCGCGCAACGGGGACGGCTCCCGAACCAGAAATGCCCTATCCTGTAGCCCTAAATGGGAATGCCTGTAACATGACAATGTAGCGCATACTTGGGCTGCGTCCTTGACTTATAATGCCTTATTAGGTGACCATGGGGTGCTGATTGTTGGCCGTACATTCTACGAACACGTGGCCGGGATGCACTACGTTTAGTTGATCCGACGTGAGAACACACGGTGAAGCTAGTAAAATCACGAAATGAGCCGCGTGCCTGGGTCGGCAATCGGCCCAGAAGTACTGTTGAACCAGTCTGGCGTGGAGATCTACATATGCTTTCGTGATCGTAACCACGCGGCGCAGGCCCGGCTGCAAGGGATGATATCTAAAGTCACCTTGCTCTAAGGTCACACCCCCCCCCCCCTTCATAAGCGCCAACAAGATTTTCCCCACTTGTGTGTTGGTGTTTGTTCCCGCCACCGCGATCTTCGCCAATCCTTCTTGTTACGTCTGAGCCCTGGTGCACTATTAATGCTCAACTATTCGGTCGTGATTTCCGCACCAGGTCACATCTCAGTGCAGTTCCTGCTTTAAGGCTGCATCCCTCGGTATATCTGTTGTCGCCGGACAATTTGCCCATGTGCCGTCCCCTAGTATTTGCCCAAGGTCAGACACTAGGGACAGGACAAGGCAAACCCACAGCAAGGATTACGCTGGTGTGAAGGGGCTAGCGGGGTTAAGTTCAAAACCGGAGTCGGGGTAGAGGGTGGGAACAAGAGTGGTCTGGCGTGTGCTACGAGCCGTCGGATTAATGTAGCGATCACACTTTAAATTGAGTTAAATTAACTGTTATATTCACAGCTACTGTATATTATATGAGAACGGATACGCGGCATCAGCACGGTCGGTGACAATGTTGAGGAGTGCAGTGGACGTGGACATGGAGAAAGCAGGGAGAGGGCAGGAGACCATCATTCGGGCGCATGTATGCGCCACGGTGCATGGGAGGGCGTCAGCGCAGGCGGGTAAGTAGAGGGGCGAAGCAGCGGGCGAGGGCGTGTGCAATCAAGCACTGGGACAGGTAAGGGTGCGGGCCGATAACGAAACAAGCGAGATGGACAGCGAGTGGTTGAGTGGACATGTTTGGGGTAAGCGGGGGCAGCGAGCACCGGGGCAGCGAGCGCGCCTGGCACAGGAGTGCGGAGGCGGGTTGGCAAGCACGGCCGTGCACCCGATGCAGTACGCGAAAGGGCGAGAAAGCGAGTACGCGGCGGAGGGGACCGGGGAACGCGTCGATCGAGTATGGTTCGCCGTTTTGACCGCGGACAAAGGTGAATCGGGGGGAGAGTTTGCAGAGCGGTGCAGAGTGGGCCAACTTTGCCGGTTGCGTAAAATGAGCGATGTCCTAAAGCTGGACGCTGGCGGAAGGTCGAGCACAGGGATAGGATCAGGTGCGTGGGAGCTAGCGCACTGGTTGACATATCAGGAACATGATACTGTGGGCGCTGTGCTTGGGGGCGCCCAACTCGGACCTATCATGAAACTGTACATGGCACCAGCAATCGTTTGACGGGAAATAGCAAACGCGGTAGGGAGGTGGCGGCATACCCAAACAGAGATGATCTGAAA
The DNA here is from genome assembly GCA_019616325.1 of Ceratobasidium sp. 394. Taxonomy (NCBI): domain Eukaryota; kingdom Fungi; phylum Basidiomycota; class Agaricomycetes; order Cantharellales; family Ceratobasidiaceae; genus Ceratobasidium; species Ceratobasidium sp. 394. The sequence goes on along the minus strand of WSTG01001295.1, from coordinate 3,663 downwards.
AATGAAAATGGAAGAAAGTCTAGGAAGCGATGGTCCAAAGACACACCTAGGTCAGTGTCACACTTGCAGGTGAGCCAGCGCCGGGTGGGAGGAAATCCGTTTGTACTTGTGGCGTTTGAAAATAAAAAGAACTTTGCTGAATAAACCACGGAGCAAGGTGCTGGCCCGCGCGGAGGGCATTTCTAGTCCGGTAGGCATCGCGTATATGCGTTTGAGCCCCTAGCGCTACGGTCAAGTCACGCGGCGATGGTCTCATACAGCACCACCCGTGACATATTGTTACAGTCGTTTACATCCTACACAATGCCTAGCATTGCCTGCTCCCTTGCTCTATTACTAATGCGGGATTTAAGGATCACTTACCGTCATTCGAGAACACCCGTTGACTCGTCGCAATGATATTACAGATGAATATGACACCTGCATATGCCCATACGTAGGGTACGGTAGTCATATTAGAGACAATGCAAGGTAAGCTCAGAATCCCGGTCGACTCGCCGAAACTCAGATGATAGTACGAATGCTGTTTACAATCGCTTCAGTACCTGATATTATCATCCGTGTGCTCTACCAATGTCTGTTGTACGTTTGCGTCCTGTCATGGGTCGTATATTGTTCTATCAACCCATGGCATTCCCGGTATAATATTTCTGGGAATTTATCGTGTACTAGATAATGTTAGTTGCAGTATTTACAGTGAAGTTACCATAATTACCCTGCGTGCGCTGAGTCCATCATTGAAATTCCGTCGCTGGACCAATATCCGAGCGTTATTGGTTAGCTTTGTGTCATGACAATAGGGTCATTCAGAGTTGCTAAAACAGCTCTAAAATGCGGCCTAAAACGGGAGCTAAAATGAGCCTAAAATCGCACTGGGGTCGATATTGAATTTTAGCGCCGAGGGAAAAACCACGTTGTCACAACGCTTAAACCTCCAAATAATGGAATGGATAGGCAAGTCAGGCCGTGAGTGACCGATCTAGGCTTTTGAAGCTTCGCATTTGGGACAAAATTCGGCCCAAACATGACTCAAGGCCAGTCCATTGGCCACTGTATGCGTCATTTTAGACCTCGTTCTAGAGCGTGTTTTAGGCCTTGTTTTAGAGCCGTTTTAGCAACTCTGAATGACCCTAATACTTACAAGTATGATACATTGCGCACACGGCATCACTATAACGACTGTGTTGCATATGAAGGAATAATCGTGGGGATGGCGTACTTTGCGGTCCTGACTGCACGACGTCATGTCTTTTCTTCAATGGGATAGGCACATACAGTTTGTGCTTGCGTCTCGATGCTTAGTCCTGTTTATCAGGTAGTCTGGGGACATGATACTAAGATGATACGTACTTCGTTTCTTTTTTTTTTTTTTCATTCTTGCCGACCTTATGGGCTTTTGGTCATACTCGGACGGTATCGTCACCCGAGCGATTCTGCCTAGCTGTGCTCTTTTGACGGCATCCCCTGTACGGTCATTAGCGCGACGTGCAGGGTACGTATTTGACGGTTATATCTATGATGGGGAGTTGTGGAGTTGTTCATTTGTAATCACTATATACATTCGAGCAAAAGCACGGTTGGGTGAAAAATTTCAGTAAGAGTTACAAATTAGCGGCGCCCTTTCGACTTGCGCGGCGCGTACTTCCCAACAGCAATTTGCTTCTCCTTCTCCCTCTCCTTTCCCTTCTCAGCTTGCTTCATTCCCGCTCTAGTTCCCTTAGCCGGCGCATCGTTGCTCTGATGTGCAACTTGAACTGCGGCTTGCCGAAGGGACACGCGCCTGATGCTGGTGTCGGGGCTCATTCAACTTTGGGGCTGGTCGTTTTTTACGAGCACCAGGTTTCTCCGTTGCATATCCAGTAGGAGACGAGGCCGGGGGCGCGGTCGGTGATTCAGGTAAAGTTAGGTCGGTGAGAGCGTCTGGGGTGACGGATGCATCACGGGGAAGGTTGCAGGATTTTGGTATATTACAATCCACCGTCCAATTCTGTCAGGAGGAACTTAATTATAAGGTATTTCTAGTTGCTGGTAAGGTATTACAAGGTATTAGAATAGGCAACCGGCATTGCAAAAATGGATGGTGCATTGTAAGACCTTAGAATCGCCATAATCCTGCCACCTTCCCCGTGATGTGGAGGGGATGCATAACGGACGAGGTAGGTGCGATAGACAAAGGAAGGGCAATGGCTGGGGGAGGCGTGGCGGACAAGGGAGACGTGATAACGAGGGATGATTGGGCGCGCAGGGTGCACGATTCCTGCCCGGCGTTCTCGGCGGTCGTCGCACTAGAACCAAATTCTGGGCTCGCGAGAGGAGCTGGGGGAGGGGCGTCGAAGAAGTGGCCACAGCGGCGGTTTCAGGCACCGCGATCGTCGGGTCTTGCTGCCTAACTGGGGGTCTCGACGATGCGTCCATTATAATAACATCATTGCTCGTTCCTAAAACGTACATTAGTAGACGAGCACGTGAAATATGCAAATATGCATACCGGAATTATTCGTCACACCTTCCATATCCGTAGCATCTGACGTAAGCGCCACGCTCGACGCTAGACGTGCCAGCTCCCCCTCAACGCGAGTCAAGGCATCAAGGTGAACATCAGCGTGTGTGAATTAAATAGTTAAAAGTCGCGACTTACCTCGTAGCCCGGTTGGTTCCTCATCGGCAATCGGGTTTCCAAAAGCATACCTCACATCCCAGAGGTTAAATGCTCTGGTTTGAACGGGACCGACGCTGTGACTGAGGTCCAGAGCGCATTGCGCCTTGCCAATTGTTGAACCTTCAGCTCCGAGAAGGCGTCCGCCCACTCAACCTGGGCGTGGGCGATTCGATGGAGCTAGGCAAGGCTGGTGGGGAGCACGCCGAGCCAGTCGCCCTCTCGCCGGCTGAAATAATCGGTCGCCATTTTCTCGAACACCTGGAGCTCGGCGTACATCCAGCAAGCGGCAGCCAGGGACATGGAGGAGAGCTCGACGTGCATGTTGAGACGATCGACTTCAGGATCGCCGTGCCGTCCCGTTCAGCCTTCATTTCGAGAAAGCCGATGTGTTTGTGGATGACCACACAGACCTTCAATGCCTCGCGGAAAGTCGCGAGGATTTGGCCGGCAATTTGGAAAGGCGATTGAGACGATGAACCAGCCTGTGCCTAGGCAGCGCGACGACGGTGAATATATTGGGTTAAGAGGGGCTCGACGCTACCCTGCCCCGCGGCGAGTTCCTCGGTGTTGATGTCCCGGGATAAGAGGTAAATGTTGGCTGGGAGGCCTAACTCGCGAGCGTCAGATGCACAGCGGCGGTCGGCGTCATCGAGCGCGGCAAGAGCCGCCGCCGAGGCTTTCGGTGCGGTGAACTTCTTGTCGTCAAAAGTGTAGAATGCGCCGAACGCGTGAGCACGAGGTTTCCACCGGGCGATGGATTGAATAACAGAGCCGTGGGACTTGGGAGTCGAAACGGCTATATTCGCTGTTAATGCTAATATTGTACTGGCGCTTACGAGAAGTATCCGTACACTTTCTGGCAGCTGCCACACAAGTGAATCACAATGTAAGTAGCTGCAAAATGAGATGCTTGTAGGAGATACCTTCCTCTTTCACGCTGCATGTACGGTTTGCCATGTAGCATGATCTGGTGGAAAACCGAAACGTTATAGAGCTCGTTTTTT
>WSTG01001293.1:0-10520 GCA_019616325.1 Ceratobasidium sp. 394 | reverse complement strand
CCATCCAGAGCATATCAGCCCACTGGCCTAAATCATTTCCCTAATTATCCTGTACTAGTTCCCTGGTTCCCACTCTCTTAACATTTGCCATCTACACTACGATGACTTGCAACTGCAGTTTCGCTTGCAAATGGATCCGGCGTCCCTTTCAGCACCTCGTGGTCATCCTTTTCGAGGGTTTAATGTTCGTTATTACCGGCATTGCTAGGTTTAGAAAAGCTCGGTACGTGTCGACCAAATTCCCGCCCGACTAGAGATTCACCATACCCTCGAGTAAGGGTAAACGGACAATCAGGGTGAACGTGTACAAACCGTCCCGCATAACAGAACTTGAAGCCAGGCAAGAAGTCCGAGCGAGCAGGGAAAAGGCTCAGGCATGCTGCCCATATTAACATGCACGGTGAGTAGATTTGCGCCAACTGAGTATGTAACTTATTTTGTCATAGGATCCGGGTTCGTAATTGGGAGTTTATTTGAATCGGACGCCGAGTTCTATAGAGACATTAGCAGAGAGGCCGGAGCCATCGTACTTGATTGCGACTACGCCAAAGGCATGACTCTTACTCCCTCGCACGACGCATTTCCAACATATTAGCCTTTAGCCCCAACACACACCTTCCCCGCAGCATACGACGACGTTTGCGACGTTATCGCCCACGTTCTTGCCAACCAAGACGGTCACTACGACACCTCGCGCCTCACAATAGGCGGCTTCTCGGCTGGCGGAACACTCGCACTCGTCGTCAGCGCTACGATGCCCCAAAACACATTCAAAGGCCAGCCCCCCACCCAATCACAACACATTGTGAGTGCTAACGATATTTGTCTAAGCGGTGACCGCGTTCTACCCGATGACGAACATGGACACGGAGCACCAGAAGCGCCTGCCCGGTATACTCCGGCTCTTTTTCGGCGCATACTTGCCGCATACTATCGCTCGTTCTGATCCGCGAGTTTCCCCGCATAATAGTCCTGCGTCTGCGTTTCTGGACAAGGTCTTGCTTGTCGTGTGTGAGTAAGACGTGTTGCGTGATGAGACGATCGAGTTTGCAAGGGTGCTGAGAGAGGGGGGAAAGGATGCAGAGGTGTTACATGTACCTGGGGTCGATCATGCGTGGGATAAGACGGCTGAAGATGGGACAGGTGGGGAACAAGAGGCTGATGGCCTACGACAAGACTATTGAGGTGCTTAGAAGTTCGTACAAGTACTAAATAATTTGACCACCTCATTCCTCTCGTAGTTTTGCATATCCCTACCCTCTTCCGTGGTTTCTTTTCCCTCCCCTCAGATATCGCTACACAGGTCGTGCCTTCATACGAGAATAAACTTTCGATAGAAAGATACTAAGGGGTGTCCGTAAGATGCTATAATTCTACGAAAGCGCACACCATCACGTAGAGACTTGTAGCTCGGAATTAGTTTCCACTTTGCGTGGCGTAATTGATGTGCAGCAATAAGTAGCCACATTTTCAGCCACCTTGTTTTGATCTCGGCGCTTCCGTGGTCTCACCTTTCCTAAAATAGATCATCAGCAGTTGTCTTCTCGACATCGACAGAGACCGTCGCACCGTATGCATTCTTCTCTCTCAATGGCATCAAGTTCTTCTTCTCTCAACCATAGGTAAGAATTGCATCTTCGCGAAGGTAGTTGTCGGGATGGTGCGACTGATACTGCCGGATACGCAGCCCCAATGTTGACGCCACGCCGTGAGTAAAGTACTTTCTACGATACTACCGTTGGCCGAGTCGAACCGAAACTAGTAGAGCGGGAGCCGAAGAGTCTACCCAGTCGCTCCTTACCTCCGAGCAATGGGAAAAATGGGTAAGCCTTTATGACTTAGGCGATGCCACTCGCCACTCATATTCTCACTATAGCTGTTAAACATCGGCTGTGAGCACCTACAGGTTGGGCATACCGGTTGATGTACTGACCTTAATGAGCACTTATCCACAGAATTGCGCGGGGCTATCTCAACTTCAAACAATGGTCCGATTATCTCACCTCGCCAGGCTGCAGTCCCGAAACGGGTGGACGCGCCATATATTACCTCAAGCAGACGCGAGCTTCTCTTAGACGAGTACGCTCACACTGAGAGTGACGCCCGTTACTGTCATGCGGGCTGGCCCAAGCCAAGTGATATTGCTGGTCGCCCGTGGAGCATATTAAACCAGGGGAATGATACACCCAGCGCTTCACCATGGGTGTCTAGGCACCTTATTTCAACGCACCTTACGGTCAATATGTTGGCCCAAGATCTGGATCCCACAGAAGAATTGGTACAAGCCATATCACAAGCGTTGGCTAATCAATCGATCGCTGGTAAAGTGAAGGCCATGCGGGAGGTCTTCGATACCTGGTGAGTGAACCACCACAATTTGTACTCGATACTATCTTCTCACTATCTCCTCGTGACTGTTGCTTTATGTGGAACAGGGGTGAACTGATTCCACTAGTACGTGACCTGTCCCGTTCAGCGCATAAATCTGATGAAGTCTAATTCCCGTAGGTTACCGAAGTCGGCATATCCTTGGCTGCGACCGGCACTGTGCCCTCTGGAACGAATCTCCCTTCTGGCCCAATTATATCACGATCGTCGGGTCCGCAAGATATTCCATGGACTGTCGACACAATATTGGGGGTGAAGAATGTGTTTCAGCGTCGATTGGCATCACATACCCAAGTAAGATGCACCACCCTCCGTTTAATCGCTATACTCAGATATTTCGGCCAGGGTGGTGACCCGCAAGCCCTTCAGAATGGTGGATACCCAAGCTGGATTCAGAGCGCCTCGACCCCAACCACACAACGCGACGGAAATTTGGCGATTGTCAAAGTTGCTCGAGCAGTGCCGATCATCGACATTCTCGGTGAACACCAGCAGACCCAGATTCGCAACTTGTACTCCACTTCAACCCTGTACTCGTATTCTGCAAGCATCGGCACCACTGCAAAGTCTAGTTTTGGAGATTTAGCTGCTGGTCCAAGGACCATCCGATCCATCAGGGTCTGGTTCGCCGATGAACAAGTTGAAGGGATATTAATCACTTATGAGAACAATGTCACCGCTGGACCATATGGAAAGTGCCAAGGCGCTGGTTTCGATGACTTCCCAGTGGAGAAAGGTGAGCATGATTACTGCTTTACTGCCTAGGAGTGCTGAAGCCTTAAGATTACCTTTTCAGGCGAATACATTACTGACCTCTTCGTCTGGGCTGACTCGGAACGGATCAAGGGGCTCCGGCTCGTGAAGAACACTGGCCAGATGTCTTTGCACTTTGACAAGAAGGCGGGCAAGACAGATCCACCTCAGCTGCTTAGCGGTAACACCAGCGTACTTACCTGTTTGACCGGGACATACGATGCTACTGGCATAACTCAATTGCAGGCTTGTTATCTCTATATTCCCTGCATTATACGTAATCTCATGCTCTCTGATAGGCTATTTGACGCAACGATGTTGAGGTTAAGAACCACTGGCCAACTCAAGCGTCTTTCGCAGGTGGCCGAGATGGCCGAATTTTCAACGATTTGGAATATATTGGAGATCCATACACGGCACGCTTATCCCAAATTGCGTTGCGCGACGGGGGCTTAGGTCCCGTTGTAATCTTTCAGGTGTGCTCTGCGTTTACAAGTCTCCCAAGATACTTTTGTCCACTAAACTTTACGCATAATGCCGACCTTAGACAAGTTATATTTGGAATGGGCCGTCCGGGGTTGTAAGGGCCGAGACTAGCGCTCGCGGGACAGACGGCGCCGGCCAACATAGGGCATCATTCGAGCTCGACGAAAACGAGTTTATCGTGCAAGTCAAGGGAACACAGGATGACGTCGGCATCCGTCAGATCCAATTTAGAACCAATAGTGAGTATCTTTCTGCGCCGTGTATTCGGAGTTTTATTAGTGGTTCCGGGAACTCTAGAACGCACGAGTCCAGTTTTTGGAGAGACCAATGCTTTCCCTGTAGTTTTCGACCACACAGCGCCGCCTGGCATGAGGCTTTATTATCTAGTTGGCAAAAGGTACGTTCAGCAAGGTTTAGATGGCGCGCACACTAAGATATCCTCATCGATAGCCATGGGTGGCTTTACTCTTTGCTATTTGTATGGGCACCTATCCCAAATTTTTAAGTTCTGTTGTTTTGAGGCTACCAAGTGTGGGGAGCTACTATTCCAGTGTGAACACGAAACTCGGAATTGTCGAATCCATACGAAACGTTCCGAATGTGCTCACAAGTCCAAACTTGATCATTATACCCGAATGCACACCATAGACTTGTACCGCAAGTTCCCCCCTCCCCCCGACGACAGGTTGTGGGATCCAAGTCAACAGATCTAAGCTGCGCATACACGCGCTTACAACCCTGCCTTCTGCTGGAGCAAGCTCATCACGCGCACCGAACGCTAGCGATGAATGCCATAGCCACACCAGCCACGTTGTGTGACGGCCGGGTGTTTCCGAGCGCTTCAGCAACAAACCTCTGCTCAACACACCACCCACAATCGCCACAACGTCCCACCTCAATTGGCCCAATTTAATTTCTGAGAAACTGCTTCCTGCCACGGTATAGTCGACAGCCATGTATCTAGGGGACTAAAGCTTATCCCCATGACCCCCCCCCCCCCGAGATGCCCATTGACGCCTCCGACGTCACCCCCGAGATAACCAATGTATTACTCAGTCGTTTTCGCACACTCCTGGCTCCAACCTCCTGGGTTCTAATGAATTGCGACAGCAGCTTCTCTTTTAGAGACTACAACCGTTGTTCTCTGTCGCTCTTTGCTCGAGGGTTGCTCAACTCGCCATACCCCTGGTCCGGGCTCTGTATTTATTGTTTAGGGGCACCTCGAATCCGATGCCGCGTTTCCTCGAGACGTTATGCGTTAGACGGGAACTACGCTTTAGGTATGACCGCTGTCCAGTTGCCATATTGTTAGTTCCTCCTGTTGGCTTCAGCCTAGAGCATCTCTTTTGCGCAGCACACGAAGGTGTTCACGACCTCCTTTCCGGCTCAGCCAATAGAGGGAGGGGAATATTATGACGGTTCGAATTTTCACAAGAGGCGGCTCCCAGTTGGCGGACTTGCACTCGTTGTCAGCACCGCTGTCCCGCTCAAAATGTTGGTCAATGAAAAATGAATAACAAGCTGTAATCACCCCACGTGTTTAGCCGCCACGCATTTCTCCCTACTCTTAACCCAGACCTCACCCGAACGTGCCAAAACCCCGCCTGATCAATTCAAACTTTCGGCAGGCCCTCCAGTCGTGTGATGCTTACACTCCCGCATACCCCCTACCCCTACACGGTGACCTGTCTCCGCATTCTCGGGCGAAGCGCTGCTCGGCTTATGCGAACGTGACCCGTTGCATGAGAGTCGAATTCGCGAAGGCACCAATGAAATGAGGAGAGATGCGATGGTGATAACCGTACCCGAAGTTCAATACCGATGGGACAGGATGACCTAGGACGGGCCAGAGACAGGAACAAGCGAATGATGACGCACGAAAAGACCACGGAAGTGCTTGGAGGTGCGCGCAGATGCTGAGAAAGCCGCTTCTGTGCAAGCTGGTATCAATTAACGGAATAGTTTCGGTCCCAGATTGGGATAATTGTCTTTACAGACGTATGGCCCAATGGGTATGTGCCATGTATGCGCCACGTATAATTGTTTATCCCTCGTAATGGGTCGTTATGCCCCTTTATCTCGCTGCGCAATCGCAGGAGCCTAGACGCGGCAGGGGCCTGCAGATCAATCCGAGGAGGCCGAGGCCGGCTACACACGCCAAGCACAACTCGGCCCGGTCGTTGACTTCAACAACTACAGTGGTGAAATTTGAAAAATGAGTTCAATACTCCTGACCGATCTAATTAAAACAATGACCAAGCCATTCGATAAGTCAGTGTGTCGGGTAATGAACACCCGCCAAAGTACGCCACATGAAGCACCCGGGCCTCGAGTTCCGAATCGAAGCCACTCGAGAGCCTCTGATCACCGCCACGAATGTTCTTACACACGGTTCTATACATATAAGAGGGGTCCTTCCCTGCGCTGGCACCTGAACTCTCGGCATGGGACTGCTCGAGAAACATCGTCTGAGGCTTATTGTCTTTCTGCTGCGTGTCCGCTTGCGCATCGTCTCGTCCCTCCGAGCTCTCTTTGGTACTCGTCCCTATTATACACACTTTCCACCCGACCGGAGCTTTAACATCAGCTCGAGTACCTCTTCACGAAAAATCAAGGTCAATGTGTATGAACCAACCGATTTCAACAAGGGGAAGAGTTACTATCCAGTGTATATCAATTTTCACAGTGAGCCTCCCCCCATTTCAGTGGTTTAGTTGATGATTACATGGGTGTATGCAGGCTCTGGATTTATCGTACCCGCCCTGGGGACGGATGGTGATTTTTGCCGAATTGTGAGCAACCGCACTGGCGCTATTGTCTTGGATTGTGACTATGCCAAAGGTATGTTTCTCTGGACCTGTAATGACTCTAGAGCCGCTCATAAACTAGTGATATCTTAGCCCCCGAATGGCCATTCCCCGCTGCTTCGGAAGACGTCAGAGACGTCATTTCTCACGTCCTTGACAACAAAGAAGGCTATTATGATACGTCTAGGATTGCGGTTGGAGGCTTCTCAGCAGGAGGCGGGCTTGCCTTGACTGCAGTTGCCAGCCAATCCAAGGATACTGTAAAAGGTCGAACTATGCCCCCTTCCTGTCGAACTCGTTCGCCTAATGTGCCTCTTACACCAGGGATTATCGCGTTTTACCCACCAGCAGATTTTTCCTTGAGCCATACAGACCGACCACAGCCAGACGCCCCAGACGGGGGGCAAAACCCGCTCTCAACTCCGTCGTTTATCAAGCTGGTCAACGACTGCTACTGCCCTCCAGGAACCGACTTGTCAGACCCTCGATTATCCCCCGTCAACGTTCCACTTTCGTCTTTCCCAAAACATGTTTTTATCGCCGTGTGCGGTTACGACCCGTTGCGCGATGAAGCTGTCGCACTTGCAGAGAAACTCAAGCGGGGCGGTATCGATGTCGTATTGCAGGACATACCCAACGTTGTACATGGGTGGGACAAGGAAGCAAAGGAGCGAACGCACGGGGGCGTGGCTGGGCATAGCTCGTATGAAGCTGCCGTGGAGATGCTGAAACTTGTATTCAACAGTTGATATAGGGAGTGGTATGGAGTACAGAGTGAAGAGCAGAGGGCTGTTCTATACGTATCCTGGACTCTTTCCAAGGGAACCCGCGTTGATGTGATTGCCGGCCCGGGCTAGGGACCCATGTAGTGATGCTCGCCTTATTTGTATTTGTACTTGATTACCCTCTGGAGCTGCCCAGCACCGATCTGCCGAAACTGGCTGTCGCGACTCTCAGCACGTGATTTACTGTAGCCCTTGAGTCCTTATGCAAGTGTTCCAGGGGGTCCGCTTGAGGCTCATAGCCTGGTTTCTACGTGCGAACGTCCGCATAGTATGGTTCTTCAGACGGATCCTCGGGACCCCACCCTATTTTACCAAATTTCCACCTAATCGTAGCTTTGACATACGATCGAGCACCTCACGCCGCAATATCAAGATCAATGTATTTCAACCAGACGGGTTTGATGCTCGGAAAAGGTATCCGACATACATAAATCTTCATGGTGAGTATCTCGATGGGATATACGAGTTGTAAGAGACGTACTTATACGGTTAGGCTCCGCGTTTACTATCCCGGCGCTCGGAACCGACGCCGACTTCTGTCGATTTGTGAGTAACCAGACGGGAGCTCTCGTCTTGGATTGTGATTACGCCAAGGGTAAGTGCTTGTGATACTCGGTCTCGTAGGTCTCATATATCTAGTCATGGTTTAGCGCCCGAGTGGCCGTTTCCTGCTGCGCCAGACGATGTGAAGGATATTATCACCCATGTAGTCAAGAACCAGGGAGGCTACTTTGATACTTCAAGACTAGCAATCGGGGGGTTTTCGGCGGGTGGTAACCTTGCATTGACATCGGGTGCAAGCCAACCGCCTGGCACTCTAAAGGGTAACGCTTCAGCTCATCGGCCTATTAAGGGTATTAATACTTGTTCCAGCTGCCATCGCATTCTACCCAGTCGCAGACCTATATCAAGGCACAAAACGCCCACAACCCAAAGACGCCAGAAACCCTCTACCGCCATTCATGATCCAGTTCTTCAGCGACGCTTACATGCCGCTGGGCACAGATATGCTCGATCCAAGACTATCGCCTATCAACACCCCTATTTCCTGTTTCCCAGACCGCGTCTTTATCGCTACATGCGGGCTTGATCCGTTGCAGCACGAGGGCATTGCGTTGGCAGATAGGCTGGAGCAGGGCGGTGTCAAGGTCGTGCGGAGACATATGCCCGGGGTGCTGCATGGATGGGACAAGGAAGCCCAGGGAGGCACACCTGATGGTGAGGCTAAGCATGGTAGTTATGTGGCGGCCGTCGAGATGCTAAAAGTTGTATTCAAAAACGAGTGAATCGAGTGCCATCGCCTGGACAATCCAAGGCGTAATGGTCTGTGCTGGACACGCACCCCCTAGTTCCTTGTGTCCAGAATTGACCCCAACTCATTCTCTCACCCGCGCAAAGTTAATTACTTACGCATCCTGCACACCTCGTATTGGCATATATCCTACGCTGGCGTACGGATATTTGAGTCGGTATGCGTTATTTTTACTTGTAGCTTTGGCTCGGGACCTGAACGAGATTAAAGTGGGTTTCGGCCAGTTAATAAGACAAAGCATGTAGGCATATAGTGTACAAGCACCGTCGTCTGGAGCGCATTTTTGACTCGCACTTTTCTACCTTATCTGAAGTTCCTTTTTTGGTATGATACAAGCGCTCGAGGGCTCCGCAGTATTTTGGAGGTTTTTTGGAGGTTCGGTGCGCCTCTAGGAAATCGTCGTGAAAGTGTTCCCAAAATCTGTCCTTTTAGTGCTGTAAATCATGCCCCGTTAAGGCCAAGTGGTAGGCTTTCTCGGTTCAATTTGTTACCTATCTATTTATTTTGACATGTTTGATAGGTCCATTATAAGACGAATTCCTAGGCGGCGACCATCAAACCCTCGTTCGCATCACGCTCATGCATTAACTGCGAAACCCATGGACTAACAAACCCCCTCTCTTCTACCTGCTGGCGGCTCAAGTATTTTGAACCCGCATAGTATCCCAAGCAGTTCTATCCACCTTTCAATCAGCCTCTTGAGGCTATCACAAAAATCGCTTACCTGGGCTTTGCATCTACAATCAAACGGCTGGGGCGAGTCCCATTCGGTTGACGGGTAGAAGAATGAAATATCGTCTCCAGGGTTGATCTTCTTGAGCGCGCGTACATGCCATTCTGAGTGATTCGGAGAGCTGAGGTCCACGACAACGTTCGGAGCACATGAATGGTTCACTGGGGTCTGATCAGAACCACGCGGTAAGCCAAGCGAATAAGCAGGCACCTACTGAACACGTACACAGAGTTGAGCTCGATATGATCTTCTGCGCCGGCCCCACACTGAACAGAGGACCAACTCTTTTCAGGACACTTGGTCCACCCTGTAAGATATGTCATAAGTTGACCAGGCTCAAAGGTCTGAATACCAACGTGCCAACATATCAGCGCTGAGAGCATCGCACTGGAACGAGTTGCTTACCACTAGTGACTTTAGGCCACTCATGAAAAAGCCAGGCTGGGAATTCACAACATAGAGGTCCGGGTACTCGAGCAACGTTTCGCGAGGAAGGATGCTCATGTTAAAGGAGAAGTAGGGGGATGTGGCCTAGCCATCATCGCCCGTGGAGCTTGGAATATAAGGCGAACGTGGCCGAAGCGAGGGGGTTGGACAAGGGGTGCAGAAAAAACAACGAAGACCGCCGCCTTCGCACACACAAAACAGGAAAGCCCCGTTATCGATAATCCGTATCCAGTTTTAATCTTGACAAGATAAATTATTGTCACTCTAATCAATACATGCCAGGATTGCGGATGTGTCCGAGTATAGACATGACTAGGTCCCGGGCTGCAGCTGAACTGCCACCAATCGGTCCGTATGAATCTAAGGAAAGAGTGAATTGAGCGCAGTAATCGCTTGGACTATCCAAAGTGTGATTGGTGGTCATGGGATATCTCTGCACTAAATGCACCCTCTAGTTCCTTGTGCCCAGAATACTCATTCTCTCGCGTATATTCGGTACCAACAGCTCGCATTGTTGCATACAACAGAAAACCATACACCCAAGTAGATCGCCATCTACATATTTATACCCCCACAACACCACACAAGTCCCGAGAAAAAAAAAAGGAAAGACAAAGTACATCTGCCACATCTCGAACCCCGAGTCCCAGGCAGTATGGAAAAACATGTCCCAGTCGAGTTACGTAGTATACCTGAAGAAAGTCGCATAGTCGCCGTCGTCACGCTCCTTCTTGAGCATCTCGGGTGTATAGTCCTCGGCGTTGAGCGGGAGGCCGCGTTCGGCGGCTACCTGGTCGCGACGAGCGTTT